>VXBC01008927.1:390116-432939 GCA_013399945.1 Ploceus nigricollis | reverse complement strand
CATTTGTTTTTGAACAAAAAAAAGAAAAAAAAAAAAAAAAAAAAAAAAAAAAAGAGTTTCTTCCTGCTACTTCACTTCTACTGTACAAACAAGAACAATAAAAGGCTTTGCAGAGGTGCAATCAACATTCATTCTTCCTGGCCCTTGTTCTTTGAGGCCAGAAGCTGCTGTGCTGGAAGATGCTAACAAGAAAGAGGGTTATTGTGAGGTTTGTTATCTACATTATAACAATGGCAAGTTCATCAGCACAGACAGGAAAAAGATCTGCCAGAGCTGCTGTTTGTTACACAGTACTTTCATCCCTGGAGAGACGGGAGAATTACAGGATCCTGTGGTAGAATAATGACAATAATATCAGACTGTATTTTTTCATCCCCCAAAAACCCAAGCTCCAAACCCAAAGCTGTTTTCTCCATAGAAATGTCACATCCTAGAAACATCATAAAGCCCTTTTGATGGCTGAGAGCTGTGATACTGAATTCATGAGAGCAACAGAGTGCTGGCCTGGGCTCCATTGTTGGTGAAATGGTGGGAAACAATCAGACCACTGCTGACAACTTAAAAGCACAGCAGGAGAAATAAGAAAGTACAACAGGATTTCACAAATCACTAGGTCCATAGTGATAAAAATGTTTTACTTACTTGTAGAGGAGGAAATAAAATTTTCCTAATCCCGAGGCACAGGCTGTGTTGTAGGTGGGTGCATTTGTCAGATCCAGCAGACATAAAACACTCAAGGAAGAAAAATAATCAAATTGGAAACAGCTGCAGATTACAGAAGTAACAAGATGAAAGTCTACCAAGTATCATTCAGCATTCTTTAGAATGTGCAGATGGGTGTAAAAACCCTGAACCCTGTCCTAGTCTGTATTATTTAAAGTTACACTCCTAAACCCAAAGACCTTTTGTAAGATTCCTGCAGCTGAAATCAGAAATAAGGCTCCAGTTAATTTTAGCAGATGCCCACAGGTATCCCATACAGTATAATTAGTCATCTGGAAAATGGGGGGGAGGGAGGAAATATTTTCTATTATGATTATTTTCATTTTCCTAAAACAAAAAGAGCACGAGCACATTAAACAAACATATATCAAATAACATCAGGTACACTTCTTCAGAGATTTCAGTAAAAACATTTAACAGAATGCAGCTGAATGCCTACAGTATAGTATCTGCACCATGCAGTGCAATAATTATGCACAATTAAAGCCTACTGTGCAATTTTGTTGCCATAAAAGCTCTCTGACTCACACCAATTGAAAGATCTAAAACAACCTACTACAGAATCACTTCCCACAATTAAATGCCAATTCACAATTTCATGTTTATGGCCAAAATACATTTCCCACTTCGGTCTGATCTTTTCGCAGTTGTGGTGTTTAAAGCTCAGGCTCTGAAAAAGTGAACAAGAATTAGCATTAAAATAGCTTGGAGAACACTTCTATGTTTCATTTCTAGGAAACACAGCTCCCATTCCCATCTTGGAGGCTCATAATAGGTACTGAATAATTAGGACCATAATGAAATTTTGCAAAAAGTCTTAGAAATACAGGAAAGCTGTGTTCTCACTCTTTGAATAGCGCATGCTCATTTATTTGTATGAAATCCACAGTAAGTACAGGTTTCTGTTTATTATTGGGTCTGACAATTCTTATGGTTCTCTGCAGAATACATTACAAAGTGGAAGAAATTTAAGACTTCAAAGTCTTAAATTAAAAGTAAAAGCACTTCCAGGAGTCAGAAATTTCCACAGATCCCAAAACTTACTAAAAGGCCCTATGATGGGAGCTGGAAAGAGAGAAATCCCAGGAGAACATAACAGGTATTTTAGCCTCTTTCAGTGGAGAGCATCTTAGATCTAAAAGTGATGTATAAAAAGAGACATAATAGATGCACTTATATTTATGGATGTCCCATAAATTATATTTATGGATGTCCCATAGCATTTCCTCCAAAAATGGTTTTTTATCTCCATCACCAAAAAAGGTGTTTTCCTGCTGGCTTCAGTGAGGTCATAATTTCATTCTTTGGAAAGTTTCACAACCAGGCCTCAAGGGATCCTGAACAACACAGCTCTTGCACAGAAAAAAAGCTCACAAAGGGTCAGCTACCAGTGATGATAAAAATGTCAAATTTTTACCACAAAAATATTATTTGGTCTAAATTTATGCAAACACATAGATATTACCAAGGAGGGTGTTCTGATCATGAATAAAAAACAAAAGGAGAATCAACTAGAAAATCAGTGAAACAAAGAAGATATGCTAAGATTAAAAACAGATCCTTAAAAATATTTAGATGTGGTTATTTTGGTTATTTACCAATCCCTTTGGGGTAACTATGTTCAATTTTTGTTAGGCACCCATGTAAAGAAGAACTCAAAACAATTTGCTGCTTCTCCTGACTTGTCTTCTTCAGGGGCTCCCAAGATAGTGGGAGACCACCCAGATCTCATCAAGCTCACATTTGAAGAAATCCTGACCAGACACAGAAGCAAAGATAAAATAATCTTTATCACACCACCAGGCAAGATTTGTAATTCCTGATAGTGCCCTGTCCCTGTAAGTGTCCTTTTCCATCTGTAAACTGCTCTCCTTACTGTTATCCTTTTTCTCCCAAGAGAACCTGGCTCAGGCAGCTCAGCCAGTGGCTTTGGGAGCTGAGGGCAGCAGAGAAGCTCCAAAAGCAGCAGTTTAAAGCAGCCTGGCTCTCATGCACACTTGCAGTCTCAGAGTGGCTCAGGGTATCTTCTGCCACTGTAATTCTTCAGCTGTCAGGCTGCAAGCAAGAATTACCTGTAGATGAGGAATTTTTTCCCCCCCTGTTATCTTCTGTATGTTTGTTTTATTTAGTTCTCAAAAAGATAATTTTTGGGGAAACAGCAGCTTTGGCTATTTGAATACACTTGCTTCATTATTCAGAAGAGCAGTTTATACTACTACTAGTACTATCTGAAAGGCTATCATGTGTGATGGATGGAACTGACTACATATATAATTGTTAAATTATTTTGTATTTAATACTTTATATTTCAGGTTATTTACCTCCCCATTCTATATCTTAAAATTTTTTTACTGAAGTAAAAAGTTGCTGTGCTTGTACAAAGAAGCCAAAGTCTCTTCTTTGGAAAACTCTGATCCAAACAACATGGAGCCATTAGGTTTGTTTCAGTTTCAGAGTGCACCTATTCCATCAAAAATTACAAAGTGCTATCACATTCAGTCACCTCAGGCCTGGCTTGCAAAACACCATGTCCTGCAAGAAAGGACAAGAAAGGTTTTGAGTTTTAAAATTCAGTGCACAGAATTTCAAATCAGAGAGCACGGCCGACAAGAAGACTTTGTCTGCTGTTCCAAAAAGGCAGGATTTTAGGCACAGAGCTCTGCCCAGACAGTCAGACAGCAGGAGCAGCTGGAGAGGACAGACAGATCCAACACCCACTTGCCTCTGCTCATGGAAGCTCAGGCTGGATTGCTGGGGAGGGAGTGGAGGCAACACCTTTCCTCCTACATCCCTGCAAGCAGCTGAACCCCCTGAGGCGTTACTGACCAAACCCAGGCTCACTTTGGAGTGTTCAAGGACAGAGCCACTTGCAGCTTTCAGCCTGAGCTATAAAATCTTCCCAGCACAGGGACAAGCCCAACCCAGCACCTGCCCAAGCCAAGCACAACAGGAGGTGCTGGGGGTGAATTCTCAGGTTTCCCAAGGAACCTGCCACATCCAGCCCCAGGAGGTGTTCCCAAGGAGCTGCTCCATGCCCCAGGCACTGCAGGATGTGTGGGAGCAGAGCAGCTCCCAGCCTGCCAGAGCACACGTGGGCCAAGCACCCAAAGTAGAAATCTCTGCAGCATTTTTCTGACCTTGTCTACATGAGCACATTTTGGGGCACAGGGTGTCAGCTCTGTGGGGTGGTGTCCCTGCTAAAGCCAGGGGTAAGATAAATTTTGCAGGCATCTATGGAGGGCAGACTGTAATGTCCAGATGAACCAAAGTCAATGTTAAAGCAATCTCTGGAGGCCACATAAGTAGATCAGCATGAAAGAGCACCAATATGAGCTTATGTTAGTCAGATTATGATTTCAAGGCCATATTTTGGCTAAGACTTCATGTCACTTGGGCAGCAGCAAAGCACTGTGTCCATGAGAACCCGTGGGAAGTGACAACTGGAGGACAAGGTTATGGAAAGACACAGGGTGAGACACTCCTTTGTGAGGAAAGACTAAAGTAGCAGAGCTGAGCTGATGGTTTTCCCAGCCCCATCACTCCACACTGTGCTGTGAACCCACACCCCACCCACACCTGAGGGCCCCTGACAGGAGATCCTGGTGCTCACCTGGCCCTGCTCACATCAGAGATCTGAAGCACAGTTGCAGGGCTCCCTCTCCACAGCTGGTGACTCCAAATCCTCCAGAGACAGACTCCAGAGCACAGCCCAGAGCTCCTGCTGCCTGCTGCTGGTGTCTGGGCTGAGGAGTTCCCTCTGTGCCAGACAGGGACAGTTCCCCACAGCTCTGCCACAGACCCCCCAGGGGCACAGCTCGGCCCAGCAGTGACACCTGGGGCACTTCAGCAAGGGCCGAGGGCACCAGGGGCTGAGGGGACAGTGTGGGGGACAGCCTGGAGAGTGCCCAGCAAGGGCAGCAGAGGGAGGAGGCGCTCACAGAGGAGGACACAGTACAGAATCAACCAGGAGCTGACCACGGCCCTAAAACTGTGTGAATTTAGCAAGAGCTCCTCTGAATGAAGTGCCTGAGGTGATTAGGAAGGGTGGCAGGTTTTGACAGCTAAGGGCTGTATGGGATAACTATACAAATCCACCCACTGGAGTCTGCTTTTGCCATAATATTTTTGCTTAGTTTCTATTATGCCACGCAGAATTGCAAATTCTATGCATTTAAGTCTTTCAACATCAGTAAATATTACATATGATTACTTTGTTATTGCACCTTACACATCTGAACCTATTTCCTAAAGTTAGTTTGAATGACACACTTCAGTGTGATGATCCATTATTGCAGCATGTGCTGCAAGAGAGGATTCTCCCTTTCTCCCTGGCCATGTCTGTAAGACTAAGGAGCAATACTGAGCTGAACACCAGGTATTGTGTCAGCTATCAGGTTCAGCTTCTTGCCTTAATTGTGCAATTGTCAGGATATTTTAATAATTTGGATATTTTAATATCCATATATTATATGGATATTATATTATATTATATTATATTATATTATATTATATTATATTATATTATATTATATTATCCATAATATCCATATTACACATTATCCATGTCCATTTTACTATTTAGATAAATCAACTCATGCAGTGTGTATTTGATAACATGATCTCTGGCTGATAACTAAACCCCTGAAGAGTGAATCAGTTTCCTAATTCTTGAAGCATGCTTCACAGAAGGTGTCTTCACCTTCCTTTCACCTGGGATGAGTGATAACCATAGTGGGTGAATAAAGCTTGACTCTGCATGCCAGACCAGCCTGCTGGTCTGGAAAATTCTATACAGCTGTTTGAGCAAGATGGACATTTACAGGCCATGGACCACAGCCAGGCAGTTCAATTAGTTGTATAATCTTCCTCTCAAGCAACTGCAGGCAAAGAAACTTTGCCAGACCTGGATTTGAAATAGCAGAACAGATGACCAGTAAAGGAAGCCATGAATAAAACCATCACACTAATTAAGAGTAAATAATTATTGCAGTGTACATAACTGATTCTTAAAAGGATGTTCTGCAGACAGAAAATTGCAGCAAGGATGTACTTACTTTGCAAAAGGATCAAGACTAGTGACAAGACTAGAACTCTTCAGGAAAATCAACATTACTAAGGGTCAAGGACAGTCTGCCTTTCTGTTCTCTTGGCACAATTTGTTAAACCCCATCCAGAAATTTATAACCAGCACATAGCTATGAAATCACTAACCCCAAGATCTGCACTTTAATCACTGTTAGTAATAACATTAATATCATTCCAAAACTAAACAATTTTGTGAAATAATATTAAAAAACTCCATTCCAAGCACAGTGCTGAGAAGAACTGAAGCAGTAACTAAGAAAGAAATGGAAAGACAAAATTTAAAACTCTGTGATGCTCTTAGGGTGATGAACAACAAAGAAATTGCATTAAATATAAAGAATTTGTTCATGTGATCCACATTGGCTCATGCAATTAGCAAGAAGCAAGCCATTTCTGTTGTTCCTACTCTCACTTTTACTGTAACAAGCCTCAGGTGTATCTCTTTCTTCTAGTCACATACATTTCAATTTGCTACCAAAAAATCTACAGAAAAGTTACAAAATCAATTAAACAGAAAATAAGCACCCTAAGGACTGCATTTAGAGACAGTTATTTACCCACTGTAGGGATTAACTGCAGATTATCCATTAAAATCAGATTTTTTCATTGATGTAAATTAGCACAGCTCCATCCAAATAAATTGGGCCATTCCTTTGACTCCCAGCAGACGATCCAGCCTGTAACAGTCTCAGAAGTGGGATTTTGTTCACCTGAACAGAGACTCCATGGGATGCCTCTGAGCAAAAAGTTGCAAGTCAGTGTTCACAGCAAGCCCAGTTTCACACCACACCTGCTGAGATGTTTCAGCTCTCCTGAATTCTCCAAAAGGCTGCTTTGTCTGCAATGGAAGGTAAAAAACCCTTCCAATACAGCAGCAAATTAAGAAGGGGGAAAGGGACACCCTTTATTTAAAGCCCATAAAGCACAGAGAAATCTCAGCCCAGTGGGACAGTGAACATGTGGGCGAGGGGTAATTTTTTAGATGTTTCCTCAGAGGGTTACAATTTACATGTGAGTATGTACACTTTTTTTTTAAAGACACACATTTTAGACTCCCAATTTTTGCAAGCCAGACTATCTCCAAGGAGTAACTTGGTGCATATAAAGATGGGGAAAAGCAAAACACAGTAGGTTTGTGGGAGTACCACGTGATTAAAAACCAAACAAAAAGCACACCAGAGTACCACTAACCAGCAGAGTCCATTTACCAGTAGAAGAATTTCTCCTACGTAACCTGAGTTTGGTGATTTGCAGAATGCAGGAAAAGCATTTTTAGAGGTCCATGAATAGGTTTAGAGGCAGCAAGGTGGCTCAGAGGAAGTAAATGTTCAGACTCAATAGATTGTGGGTGGAGAGTGATGAAATTATCTCTAGCAGGATGTTTTCAAAATGTTTTTCAGTATGTACAGGTTTTTCTAAGACAGAAAAATAAATATGCAAACATCTCTTGGGTGTTTCAATGCTGCAAGGTATGTCTGGTCTAAGGGGACTGAACATAAAAATTATTTCACTGCTGAAAGAAGGAATAGCTAAGAGAACAGCAAACATGGAAAAGGTTTGATCTTCCAGAGTTTTGGGAATTACTGATAACTGCCTTAAGGGGCAGAATTGGAGATGGAGGGAGAGGACTTGCACAGCCTTCACCCTATTTACCTCTCCTCCTACTCCTCTCTCCTTCTTGGCTTAGTCCTTTCCCTGGTCTCCTACAGATGTGAATTTTGGGGAAACTGGGCCAGTTCCTCAAACACTGAATCTCAGCCACAGTTTCTAACCTTTCTGCATCTCCATTATGACGGCTCTGCACCCTTTGATACAGGCACAGCTTCTGCAGCAGCAGCAGTCGAGGTAAACTGACATTTGTAAATGGAGTCGAGGTAAACTGACATTAAAGAAAAAAAATTTTAGGTGTTTGGAGTAATCCCCACTCTCTTTTCAAACAGCTAAAAGACTTCCTTTAAAAATGTAACAAATAGTAGCTCACCTTCATTGGTGTCTCTCTGGTGGCACCCACAATAGAGGTCCTGGCCCAGCACTGATCTCTCAGTGCTGACACCTCTGGTGGGGACTGATTAAGGACTTCGGGAAGTGAACAGGTCAGGCAGGGCAGGAGGAATTAGGGAGATTTAAGGGAGTATGAGAGACAAGATGGCAATAATTACTGCAGGGCCTGGTCCTTAAGAACTGAGGCAGTAGCTCTTAATAGGAACTGTAGCTCTTAATGGGAACTACAGCTTTCTGCCCAGGCCCTGAAGCAAAGGTGCCAACAATTTGTTGTCTTGTTTTCACCACCTAAAAAAGAAATTGTAATCATTACCATGATTTTAGGAAGGGGAAAACCCAAACCACTGGAAGGTGAAGGAACTTTCCCAAGTACAATCAGTATTGTGTCTACTTACAACACTCAAAGCAGCACATAAAAGATTGGGTCCTTGGAACAGGTCAAATTCGGCCTGGCACTATGGAATTGACTATTGGACTGTAGGAGTCTAGAGTTTCTCTAAGAGTTCATTCTGTTTTGAGTTTTACCTTGAAACTATCATCCTCTCCAGAAAAACCAACCCAAGCAAGAAGCACAGTGTTTTCTAAACATACAACAAAATATTGTTATGTGGAACAAGCAGCTTTGTTAAAGAGTTCTCTTGAAGATTCACTTAAAGGCCAATATATACTTCAGATTTAAATAGTCTGGTATGTGAGGAGAAACTCACAAAACCAGGATTCTCAACTCCTCTGTACTTGTGCCTCTTTGCTATACTGCTAGGGTGACTCTGCTGCCAATTTTTCAAACAATTTAGAATTGAACTGTCTTTTTTTAAACCTGGGCGGGGGGGAGGGAAAAAAAGATGAAGAATTTATAAAGGGAGACATAAATGTGTCAGTTTTAGAAATCATCTGCAAAGGGAGGAGGTAGGCTGGCAAGTATAATGGCAGACCAGAGCCAGAAAGCAGAGATACATCATTAAAAGCATTAACTAAGTGTTTTGAGGAATTACTTTGTCAGGGTGCCAATATGACATTACTATTATTTCATGAGAGACTTGATGTGTCACCAAACCTTTATATCGTTTAGACCCCTAAAAGCAAATTAGTGTTTTTTAAAATAATGAAACACTTCAGGTTTTGGATGTTTTGAAACTTTTAATCCATGACAATCTGAAGGTGATTCATCCACTATTCACAGAACAGTTGAGACTCTCACAAAATTGCTCTGTCTTGAAGCTTTAACAAGAACTCACCATCTTACCCTACCCTTGAGTACAAAAGGAGCAGACAAAGAGAGGAATCATTTCAGCTCGGGCTGACTCCTTTTGCAGGAGCTCAGGTATACCTCATTTACGGGAAATCCATTATGCATCTAATTCCAAGGGGCTGCTCATTCCCTTCCATGGCTCTCCATCAGCTCCTGACAGATCATCCCTTTGTTCTTTTCTTCTCTAGGTTAGGCTGGTCCTGATTGCCTCTTTGCATCTCAGAGAGGACACTGGCTTAGTCCATCAGCATGTCCTTGAGAAAAATATTTCAGTGAGACTGTTTTACCCTAGGAACACATTTTCCAGGAGCTTCTCTTCCTACACTTGAAACTCACTATGGCCAACACATTCCTGTAGGAAGACTAATGAATCCAACTCCATTTTTAAGCACTGGGGAAAACATCACATGCAAAAGAGTGACAGATGGAGCTGTATCAGCTTTTACCTAACAGTGAAAGGGGAGGTAGAAGTCTCAGCACTTTTGTCAAAATGTGCTCTTAACAAAAGACATGTGTTAAACTACTAACACATGTCCATAATATTTTAAATATTTATACTATGAACTAATGACACCTCTCAATTAATGAAAAGTGTCTTCTGTACGTTCCTTTGTGAGGAGGGAAACAAATAAAAAAGCAAGGAGGACTTGGGGAGAGGTGTGCACGAGACCCACCTCCATCCATCGTGGTCCTTGCATCAGGTTTCCTCTTTATCTCCCTCTGCTCTAAGACCACCACATGTTCCATGGTCAGAAACCTCTCATGGGGCATCACTGTTTGCCTGCAACACCACTGCCACAAGAGCCATCTGCTTATAACTTTTTTTTTTCCCTTCCAAAGGGATTAAAAAAAAAAATGTAGATCTACTGGCAGATGAGCTTCTTTCTAAGTGGGAACACTATTACAGATAGACAGAATGTTCCTTTATGTTTATGCAGCTTCTCTAGCGCTGTGTAAATGCACACTCTGCAGTGTAATCATGAGTTTTCCATCACCATTAGCAGCAGGACCCCAGCAGTTAAATCAAAAAAGCCTAGAAAATGCCCCAACACTGGAAGATTCCCACAAAGAAAAGCCTATTTAAATAATTAAGGAATCTTTATGATATGAACAATTTCATCTCCCAGCAAATTATAACACATTAGGTAATACTGCCAAAAAAAGTCCTGAAAGCTTGCAAAGCCACAATCTAGAACTGGCTCTTCTTTCACATATTCTTGAAGTAGTGGCTGGGGGCAAGAGGAGGGGGAAATGAGGGGAAAAGAGGAAGAAGAGTTCACATTGAGGTAGTAAACTATTGTTTCTTTGGAAATCTTAAGTTTTGTCCAAGTTTTTAAAAATCAATATAAATGGAATACACTTGGGTTGCAGATATAAATAAAACCCAAGAATGTCTCCCACATGCATACTGTTGATAGAAAAAGAAGTCTGAAAATGGGGTTTAAATCATCCTTCTCAGAAGCTTTAAACCTCACCTTGTAGTAAGTGACACTGAGCTTCTGGCAAGTGGCAGTTTCATGTATGAAATGTGTCTCTTAAAACTGAAGAGCATACAGAGTAGAACAAGATAATGTGTCAACAAATTACATCCTAAAGACTGAAAGCAATCCAGAGAGCCTGCACTAACTGATTCCTTTGTATACAGAAAAGTACCGGGTGTCAGGATATCACAAGAGGACAGTTTAGATCTTAGCAGCCTAACAGAACAACAATACATCGATTCACACTGTGGATAAGGAAAAACAAACGACCAAATACCCACAAAACAACAAAAAAAAAAATCAAACCACAAAACAAGTTCTCACCTCAGTCGTTTCCCCTGGAACTCCTCCTGGGTCCCCCCATATCTCTATCAAATCCTCCACTGCAAAACCTACTCCCTGTGGCTCTGTCACCACCTGCCCCAGCCTTTATGCAGCCAGCTGTCCCCTCAGCACAACTCACCAAGTACTGACAGAGCCGAAGGAAGCGATGCATTTTAGGGTTTTATATTTTTTGGGCAGAACCTGCCAAAAATTATTCCACATTTTACTTTGCGACTTAAAAGGGAGAAATCACACAATGACTGGGATTCTAGCCATCAGTTAGGACACTAGAAAAAGAACAGGATTGTTACTGCCAACTTGCCTTTAAAAGTATATAGAAACTTTCTAAGTTGCTTCAAATTCTTTATTTGAGCTCCAGAATTCCTGTTGCTTGTCAGGGAATATGAGATTAATTCCTTAATTAGTTAGTGGCAAAGCAAGTATCCCCTTGTTTTAGTGTAAAAAGCTGCTTCTCGCTATAGCTGTGCAGTAATATTTAGGATCTTGGTAAAAAAGAATTCAGCTGTAGTTAATCCAGAAAACTCAGAAAAGCCTATAGTGGAATTTTTTTTTTCCTTTTTGAAAAAAGAAAAAAAAATAATTTTGAAGTATTTAGGTAAATGTCTATCATCCCCGAGGTTTTAATTATTAAAGACGCTGAAAGTTCAGCTGCAAGAAGAAAGGTCAATGTCTAGCCCTGGTTAACTGCAGGAATCAGGGATGATAAACAGGTAAATTAATTATCTTTCCACCACTTACACAATAATTGCTGAGCCGGAGCCGCGGGATGGGCACGGCCGGAGCTCCCCCTGCTGCTCACAGGCTGCGCGCACTTTGCCATCCAGGTGCTCGCAAATAAAAACCACCAGAAATCGCTGCTTGACCGCGTCAATGACCCGACTGTGGTGGTTTAACCCCAGCGAACAAGCCAGCCCCACGCAGCCCCAGCAGCGGCATCGCGGAGGAAGAGGAAGGGTAAAAGCGAGAAGTCCCGTGGGTTGGGATAAAGGCAGGTGAACAGGGAAAGCCAAAGCCAGTGGGAAGACAAACACCTTCACTCCCAGTGTGCCCTCTTCTTCCTTCCCATAGACGGGCTTAACAGCCAGTCTGCAAGCCAAACTGAGTTAGCAGCAGAAGAAATTGGTAAAATACCAGTTTATCTATAACAAAGAAGGAAGCAAAGCCATTAGCATGGAAAATGATAAAACAGACACACAAAAGATACTGGCAGTCAGAAGACGTGCCTTAGTGAGCAGTGTATGTGCCTTAATAATTTGTTGTAAATTCTTACCAATTAATTATTGACGTTAATTACTTTATACCAATAAAATACAATAAGCTATTGCTTTGTCCCATGAATATAATGAGCTGTTTGGATGTAACTAATGACTTAAGATCACGCTTTGTTAAGGGTATAAAAACTGAAGAACAACTTGTAATAAAGAAGCCGCTGCTGTTGTCTCTACACAAGTGTGTCTTTATGTCGTGTACCCATCTCAACAGCGACACTTCCTCCCCCACTTTAGGTACTGAGCACGCTGTCCCACGCTCTGCAATGTCCCCTGGTCAGCCCGGGTCCCCCTTTCCGGCTGTGTCCCCTCCCGTGCACCCCAAACTCCTCCCAGAGTGGCAGCAGGAAAAGCAGCAAGGCTCTGTGCAAGCCCTGCTCAGCAGCAGCAGCAGAAACATCTCTGCATTATCACCCCGTGCTCAGCACAGACCCAAACCAGCCGTGGGGAAGAAAATCAACCCTGCCCCAGCCAAAACCTGCACTCACACCAAGCTGACACCAAATTACAGCCTTCCACATCCGGGCTGAATTCAGGTAACATGGGACATCCCAGAACTCCCTTTTAACCCCAGCCCTAGTGACCATTTTTTCTTAACTGATGATATAAAACACATTAAGCAGTAACCCCAACGAAATACCAATTCCTGTTAAGAAAATAAGATTTATAATCTTTATTGTTTACTTACATATAATAAATATAATACAGAACAAAAACATCACACCCATTGATTGTATTACACAGGCTGTTAATCGGAATACATTACATTTTCTTTTCATTAGCCCTTTTATAGGGTTTTGGTACTGGATATTAAGAATTTCAATTTATAAACCTTTTAACATAAAAACAATCTTCCAATTTCCACCTTCATGCATGTTTCAAATATTCATATATATATACTGGTTTTGTTAAAAATATATAAGCACTGTTCAGTATTTGCAATATAGGACTTCAATTTCCATTCATTAGATCTCTACTAATATAGAGAATTTCAAAATAATTAATAGCTTAAATCTGATTTTAATTAAAAATACTTATTCTATGTTTTTTATTTAACTGACCTCCCATCAGAAAATGAAGTGACAGGACAAAGACTCCCCAGGCAAAAGCCAGTGTTCACTTTTAGAGAACAAAGGATAAAAGCTCTGGTTCTTGCTTCAGCTGTATTATCCTGGAATAATGGAGACACAATTTGGTATAAAGAGGGCAGGAGGAAACCAGAGTTTCTGAAGAGATATGCATCTCCATTTCAGATTTACTGCTGCCATCCTGCTGCTTTCTTGGCTTAAAAATCACTGCATCAAACCCTGATATATGTTTTTCTCTGCATGAATATCCTTGCCATTAAATGGAAATTAGATTAAAATGCTACATTTCTTTTTTATCAAAAATAGATCAAGGTTTAACACACTCTGAAATCAGGTTTTCAAGTGCAAATGCAATACACATCAGCAATTCACGTTCTGCTTTCACTAAGGAAAATGGTTAAAAGATGATGCATAAAGATGCTTCATAGAGGATACTTGGATATCTGGAACTTGCTGCGCTCCCAGAACATCTGAATTATCAGCAAACTGTACAGACTTCAGGGGGGAAAAAAAGTTTTCTTCAGGTGAAAGCTATTCAGTTAAAGCAGCTTCCACTTTAAAAGTGTAACTGAGAATTCCCTGAAAGTCAGTACAAAATGCAACACCAGAACAACCACCAAAACTACAACTGGTTTTATGCATCTTTTAATGCACTCAAGTTTCAGGGGTTTCATTACTCAGGGTTTCAAAACCAATTTTGTTTTACTAATATCTACTCCAAAGAGACCTTACACGAATTTTAAATCATTACAAACGCCCCTTCAGCTCTACAATGCTGAAGTTATAGTACATTTCTCTAACTCCATTCAGGTAATGTCAACTCCACACCTGGCTGTACTTTCCATGCAGCCTTGTGTAAACAGCCTCTCATGAGTGCCAATTGACAGAGCATTCCTTTGTAACTGCATTGGATGGACTTCAAAAAAACCAAACCACAAACAAAAAGTAAGTCTCCAATTATAACTTTTTCCATTATTTTTTTAAACAATCACAGGGCTTAATTTAAGCCTTCAGCTTTAATATGAAATGATTATTTAAAATACCTACTTTCTATACTACATCAAGATCAACCAGAGATCAATCCAATAAACTACTGCCCAAGCACTTCCTATGTGGAATTGGGCTATGCAAGAAATTACCCCCAAGATTTTACAGCATATGCTTCCTACTTCCCTACTAATATTCTTGATTTTCAATGAACACTTCTGTCTTAAATTTTTTTAGGCTTTTTTTTTCTTCTTCAATAGGAAACTGACATTGGTTGGAAAGCCCCTGCTGCTCCCCTAGCTAGAGGAAAAAGTAGATTTTTAAAACATTTTAGAAATTTCTCATTCTGGCAGTGGAACTGACTTAACTGGTACGCAGGAGGTCAGATTTAGGTAGAAGAGAAGCATCACCTGTGACACAGACAAGGAAGACTTGTGGACTGGCCACATCAGTAACACATTGCCTGGTATAACTGATAAAAATACAATAATTTGAATAAAATAAAATTAGTTCTGTGCTAAGTGGCTAATTCCCCATAGCTTGATAAGTATGGGGGTTTCATTGGTTTTATTTGGTTGGGTTTCTTAAAAAAAAAAAGTGGGTAAAAAAAACAGGAACATATGTGAAGAACTATAGAATAAACAGCCCTGAATTTTTATTTCTGAGGCCATTTCAATATCCAGTCATATTTCTTCTGTGGAACATAAAGAAAATTTGCGCACCTTTCCTGAAAATACCTTAAGAAGTTCATTAATAAAAGAAAGGGAATATTGGATGCAACTTCATAAATTGAGATGCAGTTAAAGGACTCTGAACTTGTAGATCTAAACAGCTGCTTTCTAAAAAATCCTCAGAGAAAAGCCCTTTATGCTTTTTAAAAGTGGGAAGTGAAAGCCAGATGGAATTCTGGATGCATTCCACATCATGACAGGCATATCCAGAAAAAGTCTGGTTACCTACTAACACCAGATGTAATGACAAGAGTGAGAACATAGATCTCTAAGTAGTCACATTACACATCAGATTTACGTTTTATGTCAGATTTCTAACACCACAGAGGAGTAGGGCAGTCAAAATACAATTACACTGGCTTTACCTAGAGAGGAAATTCACTTTGCAATGAATGCAACAGGGCATGGAAATGGAAATGTCAGAGCAGAAATCATCAAGAGGAAGCTGATGCTCAAGGCTGATGATGATGATCACATGTTTTCACTATGGACAAAAGAAGTATACAGCAAAGTGCAGGGGCTAATATTTCTCATGCTGCTGATTTTAAACAAAAGTCATGTGGCAAGACAAATTCACCTTCTAAATAAATAAGCTGCATACTGGCTATGTGGAAATATCTTTTGTGATCAGTAACAGTAGTGTGTTTACCATCTTTACCAGCATTAAAATCTCTCTATTTATATTACTGAGATCTTAAAGCAAACCACTCCAAATACATGCTGCAGACAGAAATACTGCAAAGGCATAAAGGTCAACCTGACTGCAGAGTTCTTTTCAATAAAGTTTTACTTTATTAATGCTGTCTATGAGTCTTGTGGGCTTTGGATCAGGTCGCATTCTGGCCAAAGTAACTTTACTGGAAAAATAAACAAAAAATCCCCCAAAGTGATGGGACTTTTTAAAAATTTAATGATATAAATTAATATATTTATGTTAGAGATTTATACTGATCTATCCCAGAATCAGATTATGTATTATTACAGCACTGCCTAACCCTGAAAGCTAATGTCACTGTCATGCCAGAAGTGCAGCTTCAAAATCAGCAGAGTAACTATTCATTTCCATGGCAAAGAGGACAATTAAGTAAAAATCACACACATTTCATCACCTTAGAATGGATGTTTCTCCAAAAAGTAACAAAGTGTTGGGCAGAGTAAATTTTATTGACATCTTTAAATGCTCTTAACATTCTCATCATGATTTACCTGATAAGCCTAAGGAAATTCAACATGGAAGTTACATGATGTGAAATGTTTGAATGAAACCTGGAAATGTTTGTAGGATTTTAAAAGCAGGAATTAGTTATCGGCTCTCACAACACATGGTATCATCCATATTTCCCTGAGAAACCATGCCCTGAAATGATCATGTAAAACAAAAGACAACATTAATGAAATCATGGATTAGACAGGGAAAAAATGCATAACAACAGTTGATGAATCACATCAATGCTACTGGAGTTATAACTATTAAATCACAGGCTACATGTGACAGCCAGAACAGAAAGGGTAACTAACTCAAAACTTATGCCAAGTAAAGGAAACTGATTCAAAGTACCATCCTACAGTTAGCCATAAAACCCAACACTGTGATATTAACAGCAGTTTGTTTCTTGATTTTTGAGCATGCCAGTTCTTCACTTAACACTCTGCCTTTCCAAGGTCTATTTCCATATGAAATTCAAAGTGTGTCCATAAACTCAGCCTATCTCCAAAATGTAACTGGTTTTCCCTGTCCTCTGATAGCTCAGTTTAGCTCAGTAACATAATTTCCCTAAGACAGGAGGATCTTCAGTAGGGAATAGGAAGGACAACATTCAACATTAAGAGAAATGGAACCAAGAATTACAAAGAAATCGTTTTGTCACCTTATTTAAAGCCATCACAGCTGTGAATAGCAGTACCTAGGCAGGAGTATTGTGACAGGAATGACAAAATACAGCACACACCAAGAAAAGCAATTTGCAGGCCCTCCTGTTTTTGTTAGTACATTCCAAGGAGGTCTGCCAGAATAGACCAAGGATCACCTGCAGTTCCCCTGGTTGAACAACAGCCCTGCTCAACACTCCATTTCCACAAAATGCCCACAGGGACACCCAGGCTGTGCCTCAGCCTCCAGCTTCTGAATCTGTGTGCAGTCCCAGCAGCCCAGCCAGACTAGTCCTGTCCTACAGCCCCTACCCCTTACAGCCACTCCCAGAGGCCAGAAGCCAAGGAGCAGGATGCAGTGAAGACTGGGAAAGCCAAAGAGCAAGCCCTCAGTGCCCTCAGGAGCGCTCATGTGCCCCAGACTTTGTTACAGATGTGGCATTTCCATCCCTTGCTGAACCAGCACCACATCTGCAGCAGCCCCTTGTAGGGAACACATTCTCAGCTTGACTGAAACCCAACACAAAGTGGCCAGAAAAACTGAAATCCTTTTCTGCCTTTGAAGTGCAGCACACTGCTTATCAAACTGGGCAAGACCCACCAAAACCCTAAAAGTAAAGGCATGCTTTTGGCAAATTATCATAATTTGCCAAAAGCAAATTATGTAGCTTTTGGCAAATTATCGTAATTTCCTTCATATATAAAAACCAAACAGCCCCAAAACCTCAATTGCACACAGAAGAAATTGTTGGTTGTCTCAAAGGATTACAGGAATTAGTTCAACTGTTTGACAGAGCAACACATAGTATTCATTCCCCATTCTGCAGGCCTGGGAGATCACTGTTCCTTAACCATCAAGTGACAACCACAGAAATGCTCGACATTATTTTTCTAAAGCATATGTGGTTCCTACAAGAAGTAAGTCAGAATGAAGCCATTCCCAAACTGAAACAGTAAGAGCAATGACAATATACCCTACCACACAGAGGTAAAGCATTCATGAGAGAGCTCCTTCACATTCCAGTTGTGTCATGGGGAAGAAAAACCCAGCACGTCTCCATTGTGTCAGAGGTACCTGAGAATCAAAGCTAAATCTCTTGTGCATTTACCAAGCATCCATTAGAGAGCTATGCAATTTACATTTCAAATCAGAGATTTATATTTATAAAATATCATTGTACTAAAAATCACAAGGTTTTGTAGAAAAAACTCCATCACATTCTATTAAATGCAGGAACAATGTTATATGTCATAGCTTCTGTAATTAAAAGTGTAACACGTTTCCTGTAACTACAGGGGCACCACTGTTTAAAAATCCTTTCAGCAAGGACAGTTTGTTTTGTTCCTACTATTTAAAGAACTGTAATTTAATGCAAAAACACAGCTTAAGCTACCCAGTGCCACGAGATAAAAATATTTCATATCTTATTAAAAAAAAACCAACACATTTTTGTGAAAAACATTTGGAAAGCCCTGACTTTGAATTTACTGAATGTTCTTCAACATTCCTGGGGTCAGAGACAGAAGAATATTCTCTTAGTACTTCTTTTCTTAACCTCTCAAACTAATGAATAATGAAAATTAATAGTTATATACATGGGAGGCTATGATGATCTTTGACTTTAAGCCATGAACATAAGGGCAAATATAAGTAGCAACTGCATATTTGATATTACAGATCCAACCCAGTTTGCATGACTAATTGCAAAAAACAGTCACAGAAAATTTTGCTACAAATACTGTCATTGCCCATCTGAAAGCAAACTCAGTTTTCTCAGGCTTAATGCACTGATGCCACAAGTCCCAGCTGATTCAAATTTGGAGTTAATGCCTGGTATCAAATATGCTGCAGGATCAACTGAAAAGAGACTTTTTTTTTTTTTTGTGAGTAGGCATTAACAATACTTCTTGAAAAAAAGTTAAAGCAAACATCCTCTAAATTTGTCATCATTTTGAAGGACAAATCCAAAACCTAAGGAAACTCTACTGATCAAAAAATGCCTGAAAATTCTACCAAAATAAAATCAGTTCAACATACTGCATTTTTGACCCCTCTACTTGTGGGGTTTGGAAATTTAACTGTGAAATTTAACTGACTTTCTTGTCTCTTTTGGGTTTGTGATTTTTTTTGTGGTTGGTTTTGGTTTTTTTTTTAAATTCTTATTTAGGGTCCAAGAAGGACTTACTATCTCATCTTAAAGAGATGCCTCAGATCACCAAAGTTTGTAGTGCAATCCAGTATTAAAAACAAGAAGGAAAAACTTGATAAAGGTTAAATACTTGAACAGAAAAGCCCCAGGTTCATTTTGTCTTCCTACTCTACACACAGTTCTTATATTAATTTCCAGCTGCTGGCTCGAATTCTTCTATAAATGTAGAGCTTAAGCATGCTGGTTTCCTGCATTCCCTCTTAAATAATAGTTTTATTACAAAAACATCAAAATTGCTTTTGGAAGGATCATTACTGAGTGCCAAAACATGAACAGGCATTTCTGCTATGTCATCCTTCTATATTTGTGTGGAGGGACAGTAGAAATACCCTACATTATTAATAACCTTGTTATGTGGAAGAAAATACTCCTGGCTAAAAATCCATCTTACATTCATTATAAAAAACTCAAATCCATCAAAAGCCAAAATTAACTTTGATCTAGGTGTCTTATAGGCCAGGAGCTGAAAAATGGCATTGACTAATTTCAAATATTCCTGAATATAATTATAATAGCTTCTCTGGATTCAAAAGGATTAAACACTGCAGTGGAAGGAAGATAATTATCAGTTTTAGAATAAATTTATTAATACAGCTGGGGGGAAAGAAAAATCAATGCAAACACCTTTCCTCTTCATATTGCTTAGCAGATTAGTGTAGTGCCAACCCACTGACTGAAAACTTTCACAATTAATTTGATCTCTTTCACAATGTGGCAGCTACACCTGAAAATTTTCATGTCTGAGAGACAACTGGGATTGAGAATGGGTTACAGAACCAGTCTGTTTTAAACCATGTATAAGAATGTATACCCAAATGTACTGTAATTAGAAATATTTTACCATTCACTGAAATTTTAAGCATTCCTGATTGTTGGGCAATTTTTTTTTGATTTTTAAACATCAGCACCCATTGCCATTACAAGGCTATTCAAAATGGCCTAAGACATTGTATATGTAGTGTTCCAGGACCGTACAAAGATCCTGCCTCAGAAATTCTAGGAATGCACTTAATAAATTATTTTTCTATTTTCATCTATTAATATGCAAATAGTTTATACAACATAAAAAATTTAATTTGTACCTACTACAGGTAACACATCTATTTAGCTTTTCATCTGAAAGCCTGTAAGACTTGATGACCTGCAAACTTATTTACATAACTCACTTTAAAGTATCTTTTAAAAATAATATTGTCCAGCATTTAACAAAATTGTGACTTAAAAAAAGAAAGAAATCACTTAACAGCATTTGCTTTCTTGATTTTGTCAAGTAATGTCACCAGCTCAAGTGTTATAAGGCAGGTTGGTTGCTCAGATGGACTAAGACTCCCATGGTGACAGGCATGTAGTAGATCTGTTCATTTATAAAATCAGATGAAAGCAAGAAAGAGAAAAAGTTTAGAGTTTCAAAAGAACTGAAACTTCTTATTTTTACTACAAATTCAGAATAGGCACTGAAACATGATTCCTTAGGGACTTTTCCAGAAGATTGTCTCTTCGCTGGGCATCATTCCATTTTTAAACTAAGAAGAAGAAGAAAAAAATTATCAGGGATACATAACTCAGGATTACAAAAGAGAAATTACCATAAGTATTTGTTTCCATCTTACTAACAAGGGAAATAACTCCATGTCTTAATACTTCACAATTACTGTTTTGGTTAGAATATTTTTAATTTCATTATTAGATTTAAGCAACATTGGAAAATAAAAATACACTTCTCATGTAATTCTGCACACATTACTGAAAACCCTGAAGCACAGGGCTAGGAAAGTTCTAAACTTTGACTGCTTTCATGCTCTAAGCCAGTACTGACAAACCACGTAATGTTCCTTTTATAGATTTGTGCAACCTCCTCCTAAAAGTGGGATATTTTGCAAACTGTTTAGCTATTATAGTCTACTTTCCCTATACTTACCATGAGAAATATTTAGCCTAATATTTAATGGAATTTACCAACTTAATTCTTGTCATCCACAAACACAAGGGCTCCTTTCCACTTTCTGGACCCGTAATGATAAAGTCTGATGATCTTTAAACCTCCCTGAATGGTTGCTGTTTTTCATGAGCTGCAGCAGCCCAAACTGAGACCCCAACAGCACTACAGAGTGAATTAATTAATTAATTACTTCAGATGTCTCTCAAAAACATCACCCATGCCAGGAAGTTGTATGGCTCTTCTGGTGTATTGATTCACATCCAGTTTTGGATGAACTTTGTAATACTCTTTAGTAAAAAACTACATTTCAAAACCATTGACCAAGAACAGTGAGAATAATGCTTGGCAACAAGTAGTATAACTTTGAAGATACACTTTAAAACTCTGTCCATCAATACAGAACAAGACTGACTGCATGCTCTTTAAAAATGTGTCCTTGCATAACACAAATGTCACCATGAAAACCAATCCTCACCTTTCTGTGCATTGTTGGTTTATTAAAGGTTTACCTTTTGTTTATGAACAGCAGCCATCTCCATCCTGTGAAACACTATGCATAGGGATGAGGCTTTCACACTGCTCACTTTCTTCTGGCATTCTTAAAAGAAACACATTTATTTAAAGTCATACAGTAATATTAAATTGATTGTTATAAAGCCAACATAGGCACCAAGTATGCAGCTGTTTGAACTTTAGCCATTAAAACCATGCAAAGACTCCTTAAATTTATCAAGTGTACTCGAGTTTGCACAATTTTCACTGCATGTGCTGGGTACAGAAATTCTTACAGATGCATTAAGGGAAAAAATTGTGACAACCATTAGGAAACTTCTTTAAAAGGTAAACAGACTTCACATCTTTCCATTTTCTGAGCATTACATAGGTTAATTGTCTGAATGGATTGGCAACTGCTGCTACTAAGAAATTAGTGCACCTGAATATAAAATCAGGTGAAAATAAATAGAGTATGAGTATTGTGGCTTATAAAATACGATAGGATTATAGGATATTGGAAAGGCTAAAGAGACAGGATTATAGTTTGTGACTGCCCTACCTCTGAATTCGATGTTTTCTACAAATAAAGGCAAAAATTCTTCTGATTCCCACCATCACTGGATCCCAGTTGTTATAGTGACACAACAGAGTTGCAATGAAAAATGAAAAAAATACAGGTACTGCTCCTGCAAAAAATAACCAGGAAAACTGCACCTGGAATTGAAACACAAACATCATTCACCTGATAGCTCAAAAAAGAATTGACATGCTGTATATTTGGAATGATTATTATTGTAAGTTTGAGATGCATTTGAGTTATTTTAAACAGTGTGAGTTATTTTGTACAATTTCTATAGTTATTGCTTCTTCTAAGAACTGCATAACCTGTTCCCACTGATCCATTCTTAACAATGGAACATTCTGTTTGCACTGGGAGCTGAATAAAGACTGCTATTTCCAAATAGTCTTGGGTTTAGGTTTTCAGTTGTGTCTCTGGTGCCAAGGAGAAAGTCTTCTAGACATTCCAAGGGTTGGAAAGCAATGATCTTTAAAGCCCATTCCAACCCAAACCATTCCATGGTTCTGTAACTCCAAACCAAGGGCGCAAGGACAGGAAGAGCCTGGGACCTGCCTCTCAGGACAGAGCCATGAGCCGTGGGCACAGCCCCCCCGTGTGGAGAGAAGATCCAAAACTGAAGACTTTGGAGAAAACATTCAGCTTTGGCACCTGGCACTGATGATCCTCCTCAAAGACCTCATCAGCTGCAGTTGTTAAGCTCTGTGTTTCCCAACTGATTTCTAATGCAATTCAGAACACGTAAGTTGCCAAAAGGAATTAGTCATAAGAAACCTGGCTGTAATTTCCTAAGATTCA
Organism: Ploceus nigricollis; assembly: GCA_013399945.1. NCBI lineage: Eukaryota > Metazoa > Chordata > Aves > Passeriformes > Ploceidae > Ploceus > Ploceus nigricollis. The sequence goes on along the minus strand of VXBC01008927.1, from coordinate 410,093 downwards.
GATTAATGTTAGAAAATTACAGAAAAATAAATACCCAGAAAGTTAGTAATTATGAATATTGTATAATTACCATGCCATTTGACAGTCATATGAAGGCTGCATGTATTGCTATATTAAGCTTTACATTACATGGTGTGATTCCTGGGGTGTCCTGTGCAGGGCCAGGAGCTGGACAGGGTGATCCTGAGGGGTCCCCTTCCAGCTCAGCACATTCTATGATTCCATGATTATTAGCCATGCCAGTGGCATTCTTGTCCAGGGTTCTTTTAAGTAAAAACAAGGCTGGCCAGAGGCACTAACAGGGCAGCTTGAAGCTAAAATTTCTGTCAGGTTATCTGAGATGTGGACACCTGAGACTTCAGGGCTTGGCTTAGGATATTGTGATGTCTGTATGACAGAAAGACTTGCATAAATACACCTGTCCAAAAAACCTCAAAGTCTGCAGCACTTTGCCTTTAATCAGGGTCCCTCACTTGTGCTTCTAATACTAGCAATTTATTTTTTAAAATGTAAGACAGAAAGGATTTACTTCCCACAACGTGAGTTAAAAAGATAATTTACCTTTTGTTACCAACATCAGCTGAAAGTCATCCAACAGAACTTTGGAGATGTTTCTGCTATTTGAAATGCCTCCATGTTACATTAGTACATGAAGAATAAATTAATTTTACAAGATCTGGACTCTGCATTTATTCAGAATAAACAGCCTAGAGATTAGGCTGTTTACTGGGAATTAGAAAAGTATAGTCCATTTTTCAGTGCATCCCAGAAGAAAGTTTAGATGAATCACTTCAGAAGACAACCTAAAATTTCCATATATTGATATATTTTTATATATATATAAAATTATATATACACTTCTACCAATGTATTTGCACATACACACACATCTGTGTATATCTAAAATGTGTACTGACACACAAACCTACATATAAAATTCTTAATTTTTACTACCAGCATTTGCTCACATATATTGACCTCTTGAAAGTGAATTTTGGGGGAGGAGTCTACAGATGTTTTATTCCTTGTTTCCTTTACAGTTATCACAAGTTATTTACCATGCCATAACAATTTATGTCTCAAGTGTGTATTGTGGATGCTTTAAGAGCAACACAAATACAACCGTCTTACCAACAAATGTTTTATTATTGTTGGAATCACTGCTGTGTTTGCTCCATTTCCATGCTGGAATATGCAGGTAAGACTAACACAAAATATACTATTTTGTGCCTATCACATGTTCATTACAGAAGTATTTATTCAGGGTCTGACTCTTTTTGACTTTTCTTATATTTATCCTTTTATTTTTCTGACTTATTTTCCAAAATCCACACTGACATGAAGTAAAAGCAAAATACAAGTTCTGTTTGGGGTTTTTTACTTCATTTTTACATGCACAAAGTTTCAGAAGTCTAAAGGTACTCATTACAATTTACACTTTGCTTGCAAAAACATTGAACAGCAAAGCCTCTTTTTGGCTGGAAACATTCCAAGTGCAAAGTTTGACTAATTTCTTGTACCAAATAAACAAGTACAAGCCTAAAATAATTTAATTAGAAGAAATTCTGTAAACAATGATCAAAATTCAGTAGTACCTTACCTTTTGCATGCACATGTCAGCTATTATGGACAGAGGTATTGTAAGGCTTAGGGCAAGTGTGCCTATCAGTGATGAGGTAAGAAAGCAGCCCCTAAAAGACAGTAAAATCATAACAATTACACAATTAAATGACAATAAATAATTATTATAATAATGAGGTCTTACTTAAAACTTAAAAGACAACCAAAGTAATACATCAAATGAGGAAGACAGTAACTCTTAGTTACTCTTTAATAATCAAAAATTAACTCACATTCCATCATAAACCTGTGAAAGTGCATAGAATTCTTAACCAGGCAGTGGATGTCTTCTGGGCTGAGGTTTAATTCCCATACCAATCTTTTGAGATTATGGAAATTTCCCTATTTCACCTGTACTAACTTCATCTAGAAAAATCTGCATTTTGTTTCCATACCATGATTCTCTACAGCATAAGAGACTGCTTTTGAATTACAACCAACCTGTCCACAGAAAACTGTAAATGAATAAATGGTACAGAATGCAATAAAAATTTATCAGCAGGTTAAAAAAAACCTGAAGAGTTACATCTATCCCTACATTATTTAGTTGGTAATATGTGCTTGGGTGGAGTAAACTAGGTTAAATTATATTATTTACTTCCAAAAAAAGTAAAGAAGACTATACTAGTGGCACACTGGACTGGTAAAGAATGATATCAGCACAAACTCTGTAATTAGTCCCAATCCAAAACTCCATGGAAAAGGAACTGGAAGTAAAACTAGCTCTTAAACTGACTAGAATATCATTCTGAGTAATTAAACAAATATCATGTATGTAAAAAAGTCTGTGCCCACCCAGGTACTTAACCCTATGCTAGTACTTGATTTTGGGACAAGAGACAATGTTTGAGGTTTGGGGGGTTTATGTGTTTGTTTGTTACTTTGCCTATGTTAAAATTACACTTAACCTGACACTGATACTGAGCTGAGTTTAATCTTACAGATTAGATATAATCACAAAAATATTCTATCAACAAACCAGTTCAATTGCAAAAGAACACATGCTACAATGCATTTACACCTAGGACTGGTGTAGAAGTTTGCCAATAAACAAAAAATTATTAAAATTAAGACATAACTTTAAACTTGAAAAAACAAACAAAAATTCACACTCCCTAAAAAAACCAACAGGTTTTTGTGGAACTCCATCTACTCCACCTTGATCTTTTGTTGTAGTATTGTGACAGAATTGTTACAACAGAATTCATACTCTTCTTTTGCTACTGCAACTCTGTAGCACAAAGCCTCTTTGTCTCAATTGTTAATTCTGCAATAAGCTAAACACAGTATTTTAATTACTACAAGCACATATCAGCAACTTTTTAAAGTTAGCTGTTGTCTTAACAGGACATTGTGACACAATGCTAAAACTGCACATGTGGACAGAAAAACAAGGAAAAAGAAAAGGGCACAAAGCCCAGTCTAGACAATTTTACATCTCAACATAGGAAAGATAATTCATGTGAAATACATTCAATGTATGGAGTACTTACCACAGCCAGAGGAACTCTGACAAAACTGTTCCAATAAGGCCATTTATGACAATGCACATCCATATCAGTTTATTGGGAAACTCAAATGCTTCAAATCCAGTATAGTGAAGCAGGAAGAACCCTGGCCACAGCAGCAACAGATTAAACAGTCCTACAAAACCTGAATATAAAAACAGTATTAAGTAAATCATAATAAATTTTCTTCAACATAACCAAAATCTCAGCTAAAATCTGCTATTTTGACAATATACATCTAGAAAAGCAGCCATGAAGCAATATTTTAAACCATTCAAAGGAAACAAATGTAAGAAATTTAACATGAAATTCACAAACTAAATTTTCATCAGATATTTACAGGTTTGAAATTGAAAAGAAAATAAAAACTAGAAATCTCATTAAGTCAGTGGGGCTGTCTGCATACCTACAGGAAGTTCCTCTTGTTGTTAAGGCTCTAAACAAGAAATAATTCACACAACCAGTCTCTAAAGGACTCATAACCATGGGAATAAGAGGCTTTCTCTGCTTCCTTGGGTTTTCTAAGCCCCTTTACCACTCAGACACAGTTCAGTGCCTGAAAGCATATCATTTAATCACACATTGAATTAAAACTTTCAACAGAGTTACTTTTGGTCTTACCAAAGAACATTGGTATGTCAAGTTTATCTTCTCTATCTACTTTCCTTTTTATCATGACTATGTAGACAGCATACAGCATTGCTCCTACAAGAGACCAAATGGAACCTGGAAAAATGGAAAAAATACTCCCTTGAGATATGCCAAATATGTTATGCCCAGTAGGATCAACTCTCCTAAACCTCAGTTGATTACAGAATCCACTACTAAATTAAAAGCATGGGAAAATGGAGAAAGCTCTAGAATAGAAACACTTTCCCAATATACGCATAGGGTGGAAATTTATCATAAATAGCAAGTTTTAGAAGTTGAAAGTAAAAAGCCAGATTGTGAAATGTTACATGAATAAGAGATATAGAGCTTGCTATATGACTACTTAGTACCATCAGAAGATGGTACTGATCACTGCATATTCCAGGACTAAAACCCATAAGTAAATACCTATTGTATCTTTTCCAGCAGATTTTTCAGATCCAGAAAGGTTAACAAGTACCACACCACCAATGCTAGCAAAAAAAAGAGAAATGCAAAACATTGCTTCAACTCAGAACTTCTTTACAAAAACAGATAAAAGAAAGAGAAAAACAAATACACAGTTCTATCTTTAGGCATTTTTAGTTAACCAAAACTCACTTCTGGAAAGTCAAAAGGAATTCTCAACTGCTAAGGCATAATCCCAAGTTAAAACCAACCAACCCCACTTTTAATTTCCCAGAACAATGCACCAGGCATTTAATGAAAGAGGCTGAAAACACTGAGTGTCAAACTTTTTCACCATTACACAAAAATAAAACAAACCACAAATAAACAACAAGAAAATAAGTTCATCTATTTCCAACAGAAATTAATCTAATTTCCCACAGCACAATGAGATTTGGAAATGGTTCATGATATGAATGATATGAAGCATTTAAGAAAACTTAATTCAGTTGCTCAATTTATCTGTGAAACAAGGATTTTTAAAAAGTGATGGGTATCATTTATTGTCACAGATAGCACAAGTACAGCAGGTACAGTTGTCCTCTCACTGTACCAGGGAATTTTGGACCAAATGTTCCCTCCCATTATCTTACCTTAAAATAACAGCTAATAATTTGGACAGGGTAAACCGATCTCCACTGTTACTGGGAAAGACTGCAGCTAAGATTAATGTAAAAAGCCCTGCAAGAGAAATTCAGAGGAGTTTATACAATCAAGTTTTGCCAGTAGTTTGCTCAGAAAACTACACAGCTTCAAAGCTATTATACTCCAAGTATATTTCTTTAATATACAGATGTAGCTGCAGAAGTACACACACAAAAAGCAGGGGAAATATGAAGTTACTCTAAAACACCTCTGCAAATACAAAATTAATTTTCTAAACACATATAATCAATGCCTTTAGGTCAAATCCACAGATAAAAATGTTACACAAATCCATTGTAACAAGATTTTTATGTTATAAACAGTGTTGTAATGCACATCTGGTGGTGTAAATAAAACTTACCAGAGGTTGATGACAAGATATTAACTATGGCCACTTGGGTATCTGACAGAGCTTCCTGGTACGAGAAATTTGCCAAGAACCACTGGGGAAAAAGAAAAATAATTTTATTATTATATGGGTAGCAACAACAGAGCTTAAGTTTCTCAGTGCAATAAAATCCTACTTTAAAAAAAATAAATCAGAACTAGATTTTTAGCTTAAAGAGACTTCTAACTTCTATTAAAGTGGAAGACACATTAAAAGACAGCAGCAAACTTAGAACTGGCTCAAACCAACCACATTCAAGTACATGTTTAATAACGAAATAACATACTTCAGAACTTAAAAAGAATTAAAATGACATTATAATAGCTAGTCTGTAGTAACTAAAGGTACTTTTGACTTGTTTTGGAGTGCTTTAAGATGATAACTGCACAAGGGCTGCAAAGAAATTTCAGTAATGCATCTGACATTAGTCAGCCTAATGAGGTTCTTTCAGAGTACTTAAAACCAGCACACATCTCCACTGTTAAAAACAAGCATCTCTTATGTTCAATGCCTAAAAAATATTTCTTAATTTCTCCATAAAGGAATAAAATGGCAAATGTTTTCTTACTTCTTGATTGAGATCTCACTAGTAAGATCTCAGATATATTCTAAGTCTTATGTAGAAATATTCATAAAGTCCAAGAAGAAATACATGTACATGCCAGTAGCATCCATGAACAGAATAAACAGGATTTGTTTTCGACATGAGGACACTATCCCAGAAAAAATTACACCACTATTTTCTGGTACATGCATCAGTGGTATTATTGTTGATGATAATAATAATAATAATAACAATAACGCTTAAATAGCTCTACTTCCTGAGGAAAAGCCATGATCAGTCCACACTACACAGAATCCATCTGGCAGTAGCAGCGAAGGTGCTTCTAGAAAAGGTATCACTGATCTGCCCTCTACATTTTTCTCTCTCAAAAATCCTGCCAGTGGAATCTCTCTCTCCCTCCAGAACTGAGGCACGATGCAGCAACAGCATCTACCAGCAGATTCATAATTAAATCTTGCACAAGGAAATTTAACTTCTTATAGCACATTTATAAAATAAGGTTTAAAGAATACAAGTCATCTCAATACTTATTCACTATTATTACAGTTTCAAGTTTAAGTTCACAAGTTTTAAACACATCTTTACTTAAGTTTTCTGAAAGAATGGAGCACATACCACGAAGCAAAAGAAAAAGCTAATTTTTGCTACTTGGCTTGCAGTGAGTTTTCCTACAGTTTTTAAGATGGATTCCTGCTCCTTCACTGTTGGATATGACATGCGGGACAGCTTTGCCTCCAAAGCATGGCTTGATGGCAGCTGCCGGATCTCCATGATGTTACTGAACCTCACACGAGGCTTCTTGGGTGCTTGAGAGAAGGATAAAAAAAAGAAAAAAAATTTAAAAAGAAGAAAAATATTCATATTATTGTCAAACTTTTTAAGCTAACACAATATGCAAATAAAGCTATGATATGGTAACACACCATTGATTACAATACTGCACAAATAACAGGTTCTTATCCAATTAGAAGACATGCCATCATGATTTATTAAACTAATATTTTGCTATTCAGGAGGCCAGTAATAAGACAAAGCACAATTAATTACTGTTTTCAATCAGGAAGTTGTCCACCCATGAAAACATCACTGAAAAGCACCACCCCTGCTCCCTGTCAAAAATATCAACAAAAGGTAACAACACATTTTNAACACATTTTTAGATAGGAATTATTCCATCTTGAAAAACATTTTAAACATATACATACACACATATATATATATAAAAATAAATATATAACCTGCACACAACTGTACCTAACTGCCTAACTGCAAGGATAATGATTCATTTAGAAGATTAAAGTCCAACAGACCTCAAAGCTTAGCAGAGACCATAAAGTCACTTGCCCTTTGAAATCCACTCTCTAACTTGTCTTGCAAACTAGGATCAGGTTTTATTTAGAAGGTTATTTTAGTATCATTAGCTTCCTCCATAAAGAAAACATTACACTAAAAACTACAGGCAAATATTAGCTTAAATCAATGTGAAACAATACCTTATTTCCTAAAAAAAAGTAAAGGGAAGGCTGCAGCTGGAACAATTCTGAAGTGATTGGTGCATGCTGCCACAGGAAGCAGAGCCTACCAAAGTGGATCCTAATGTGTGCCATGTAGAAATTAAGAGAGCTCCCCTTTGATAAGCAGGGACTCTTTTGCTGAGGATTGGCTAACTGGATGTTTTGTAGCCAACCTTCCCACAATTGTCTGGGACAGTTAGGCCTGTTTCAGGTACTATCACAAGATAGTGAGGCTTAAATAAAACCAGAATGCACATAGACTGTTAAAATTCTTACTTTGACTGCTTTGCTCCTGCTCTAAAAAGGACAATAGCTTGTTTTTCCAGAGGCTGACTCACTGCTGCTGGTCTTACAAGCCCAGAAGGAAAGAATCACAAGTACTGAACCCAGTTGGTCCCTTGAGATAAACATAGGCTGCATCTGTAGTGACCAAGAAAGGTAAACTGAACGACAGGCCTATGTTTTCTCTACCTGAAAGTAAATATATGAGATTGCAACTCATGCAATAAGAGATTTCAGAAAGGAGAAAAAAGGGAAAAAAAAAAAAAGGAGGGGAGGAAGGGGAAGCACGTCCTGCAACATGACAGCAGTTATTCTAAACAAAGAGAAAAGTAACTCCTTCACCAAAGAACTAACATTACAGCATTCCAAAAGACTTTACTCACTTTTCTCTGCATCACTACTATTACTGCCATTTTTTTCAGTTGGCAAATCATGAAACTTTACAGGAACATATAAAGGTTCACTCTGCAATGAATCAGTATAAGTAAAAATACAGTTAAGCAGGTTATTTAATTATTACCAGTAGAACTTATTTAGCGAATCAGAAAATTAAATAAAGAAAAACTTGGTGAATAGTAAGAGAACCAGACTTAAAGCAGGTCTGCACACAGGGGATAGACTTGCCAAAATTCACAATATACTGTATGTTACACGTATTGCTAAAACGCAGTACTTAAAGAGAACTGTGCTCTTTTGTGTGTATCCTCATGCACACAAAACTTATGGCCAGAAAATTCACACCTACTGATTTCAAATTACAAAATAAGTCATCAGTATTACAGATATTTCATTAGCTGTACCTTCTGTCCAAATTATAAACTAGAAACGTGAAATACAGAATGTATGTAGAAAACTCATGTACTCATTTTCTTCCCATGACCCTAAAACCCCTTATTTTCTTCCCTAGACCTAAACATCAAAAAACTTTGGGAAAGATCTACAATACATAAGGCACTTTGAAGTATTTCAAGCAATTAAAACTTTTGCTAACAAGACAAATTTTAAGCTACTTGTTTAGATTAAATTAATAAACTGTAAAAGTGAAGTCATGAAAAAGATCTGATAGCTGGATTTTAATTAGGCTTGTTTAGGACAAGAACTTTGGCAGATGTTTAAATTAATGCAAAATTGCCCAATTTTGTAGAGTCACATGGTCTTAATGAATTGAGAAGACCAAGAAGATTTTATTCTTAAATACAGATAGATAAAGTTGAAAATCCCCAAAAAATGAAGAATACATCTGAAAAAATGTCTCTTCAAGTAATTCTGTATAAAATATCCATACAGTAATTTGCAATGCTCAATTCCTTCCCCCACTTTATTACAGAGATGGTACTGAGCTGAATATGTAAAGGTTTTCTCTGTAGAAGATAATATTTCTTTGACAAACTACTACAGAAACATTCAATTAAGTGCTTTATTGAGCTGAGAACCCATCTTTCTTATAGTAAGCAATACCATTATTTGCAGTACTTATTGGTAACATAAAAGCATGGAAGTTACCAATCCCCTTTGACAAAACCTATTACACTTAAAACTGCCATATTTTATAAACAGTAAGTCAAGATAGTTGTGCCATGTTATTGTAAAGCATTGACCTTCATAAATTAAGGCACTTACCAGAGAACTGTTCACAGTGGTATCTGTTGTACAAGCAGTAAAATAACCTTCAGCATCTGCAAACTAATTACAGAAATTTTAATGTAATAAACTACCAAGGCAAAGTTATTAGTAACTGAAATTTTTGAAGAGTAAGGTTTTTTATTACTTTTTCCCTCCTTCCTCTCAGCCCTCCTGCCCAATACTAAGAGGGTTTACAAGTTCAGTAACTAATTTCAGTACTTCCTTGTACCTCTTGAACCCCACTGAATTAAACTACTCAGGTATGAATGCAGGATGAGGCTCTTAGGTACAGAAAACCTGCAAAATTCAGTCTTAGGGACACAATCCCCAATAAATGATTGTGCATCTATTAACAAGCTGCTTCTTTCTTCATTTTATTGAGGCAAAGTTCCTTTCCCTCCTCTTTTCTGCACCTTACCAAGCCCATAATCCCTGATCTGCAGCTTGCTGTTCTACTGTGATGGTAGCAAAGCTATTAAACAAAGCCTTTAATGTGGAAGAGAACTTAAAAGTAAGGTGTGAGTATTTGTCCAAGCAATCATTGAAATAAAACCATATAAATGGATGTGTTGTCCAGAGTAATAAACACAAGACACTTTAAAGGCACTTGCAATAATTACAGAGTTGAATATTTAACTACACCCCTTGAGGGGGAAGGAATTTTCTAACAGCACATTACAGTCCTGTCTGCACTGTTCTTTTGAAAAGGAAAAATAATGGGATTCCAGTAGCAGTTTCATGGGTGCCACACACAACATGTGACAGACTGGGCACTATTAGTCACTGCTTTCCAGTTCGTATTTCATTACTGTCAGCAAAGAAACTAAGTTCTGTTTATTCCCAAATTATCTTATGAAGATTCTGAACAACATCAAGTCTAACACATGCCATATTACACACAAACACTTGGTATTAAAGGCTGATCTAGCAAAAATTGTATCAAGATATCAGACAACTTTAAATGCTCTATGTGTTTAATTCAAGAATTTCTAAAAAATATTTTTTCAGTTGTTCTTTGTGCTTTGTCTTTTCTTAAAAAAAATTCAGATAAAAGTAATGTAACACTTTAAATATGTTATGCCTGCAATTGTCACTATCAGTGAAGTCTAACGTATCCAGAAAATCCTAAGTCAGTTTCTTTCACACAAGCTATTTTCTATAAAGACATGTTGATTAACAGCATGTTCTTGGATCACATTTTCTGGGGTTTTTTATGTGAAATTAGTATCAGGCCAAATGCCTTCCTGCTTCCTGAGTGCTGCTGTTCAGCATCTTGAAACACTGGCACAGAACAACTGCTCTTCCCAGCATCTCTTGGAAAAAAACCCAGTATTTCTGTCACATAACAACAATTTTAGGTTCTAGCACAAATTATGCCTAACTCTGGAATGGGCATCAGAAGGTCACTCATGCATAAAAGCTATAAAAAACAACATTAACAACAACAAAAACATAACTCTACCACCCATACTAAATGTAACTTTAAACCCCTCAAAACAGTCAGCAAACAGTTCATAGTTGTGCCAGAGACAAAAAGAGTCAGTGCTAAAAATCAACCACAAAGTTCAAGTTCTGATTCCATTGGTTGCAGATGTTGGGGGAGTTAAAGGGAACAAAGAGCCAACAGTGAATTTCATAAGTTCTTGTTAAGAGGAATTATCCTCTGCAATTGCCCAGGATACAAAACCAGGCTGCAGGGACCAATGGCCTGGCCCAGCAGAGCATTTCTTACAACTCCTGACACATCTCAAATTGCTTTTTCTGGCCTCTCATCCTTTCACATGACAACTGTTATGGCTGCCATGTCTTCCTGTGGCATGATTCAGCTTATTTGTCAAATATGCAACCTTTGCTTTTCTCTAGTCTCTATTTTAAGGGGTTTTTGTTCTGTACAAACTTGGACAAATATCACAACATCTCCAGAGTTAAAATACTTACAAAAGCTGCATGCCTTCCACGAAACCCACGAGTACATTGTTGCCTCCATGGCTTCCAAACAATAAATCCCAAGAGGTATAGAACAAACATGGATGTTTTTGCAAATGTACTGAAAAAGGGTTTGTTGTACCTTGTAAAAACATACTGTGGACAGAAAATAATCGCAATATCCAAAATTACCAAATAGGTAAGAGTTCACAAAATGAATGATCAGGTGTAAATACAGAGTCCAGAACAGTCTGGTTCCCAAAATACTAGAGCTGTGAGTATTGGCATGGATGACCAAAGGAACCAAGTGGCCCTACCTATTCTGGGGGAATCCTCTCCCAAACTACCTCCAATGCCAACAAAAAGGAGACTTTTTGTAAGAAACAATGCCACAGAAGGAAAACTACTTGTTACTTGTATCTCACCAAGAAACACATTTATATGCTACTGAACTCAAATAGCACTGAAAATACATTTACATACAAATATTTTCTAAATTGAAGACCACTTTTATAACCAATAACATATTAATCATAAATTAGAGAAGATTACTTTGGCTAAATAACACTTCAGTATCAAGAGTGACTCCACCAGCTCGTTCCAAAAAATGTTTAATTAATATCACATGATAAGCACAAACATTTGTATATGCTTAGTTTCAAAACTGATATAGAACATAACTTAATGACAGTTCAGAGAAATTAATTTAGAAATTTATTAAAAACTCCATTTCCATTGCTAAAGCTCTGGTTTAAGTCCTAAAACTTAACATGAAACAAATACCACAATAGTTTCAATATGGTTAATATATGAACTAGATGACATTAAAGGGTTGGATGAAATTACTCCATGACTTGAGTCCTCTCATCCTGAACTTCTGGATGTTCTGAACTACAATTCACCATTATCAATCAGCCTGCCATTTTACAGCTCATTTACTAGTTTTTGGGAACCATATGGGCATTATTTTAATCAATATAGCAATAACAAAATGAAGTCCCTGATTACAGTACACAGTGATGAGTTTATGCTGTTTAATTTTAAAGTCATCAGTAACACCTTCTGTCTCAAAAGAAACAGGCACTGAATTGAACTTATCTGTAAGTTTTAGTGGATTCAGGCTGGTGAGACACCAAGTGTTTGATAACCTTGTCTCTGCCGCATTTTCTCGTTTATTTTCCCTTTAAAATGTGTGGAACAATACTCACAGAAGTGAGTTCTGAAGAGGCCACCCAGATGACATCAACCAGGAGGAGAATGACAATTCCTAGAGCCATTCGCCTGCGCTGAGCAGATGAGCTGCTCTGGGAGCTCATCCGGTTCATGATAAAAACCCACACCATTTGGAACCTGGGCAAGGGGGACAGAAATAACACACAAAAGGTCACAGTGACACACAAAAAAATAAACACTGGGGGCAACTGTTTCATACACATGAACAGGACCTAATATGCAAGGACACACATGACTGTGTTGTTAAAAAGCAGATCTTTGACAGATCCAGCAGGAAATTTTCAGAGATATTAGGGACAATTAGAAAGTAAATCTTGGCTTTGCAAAAATTTATCAACTGCTTTAGCAATGAAGTAAGAAAAAAGTAGGTAAAACACAATGTCTTTTTGGGATTTACACTACAAGTTCTGCAAACAGTATAAATTAGATTGATGTGTTGTGACAAATGTCAGAAACGTGTTTAAACTTAGAGGCATTCAACAAATATTTCAGAAGACATAGGAAAACATTTGGGTAAATTATAAACTCTTACAACAAGAGGTGATTCAAGAAAAAAATAGAATAATTAATTGTAAACTTAAAAAAGTAGACTACACATGTAGTTGTATTAAAAAAATTATATAGCTATTTGATAATTTATGAAATACAGGCATAAACCAATTCTAGTGAAAATCTATCAAAAATTCAGTAATGCTACTGCAAAGGAATTCAGATTTGTGACACAGCTTTACAGCTACCCATTGGATGGCCTAAATTTATGGAAGGCCTAAATTTAGGAAAACTTTCAATTATATCACTAAAAAGCTTCAAATACAAGTGACAGAGGCTGATGACTCATTCTTGTACTAGAATCCATGATGTTAGCCAGACATGTATGTGGTATTTCTATCATTAATTTTCACTTATTTATGTATATATGTTAAGAACCAATTTATTAAGAGTTCATTAACTACAGATGGCACAGCATACCATAAAGTCAAACACGATTTCTGAGAGAACTGCTCAAGGAACTGCAATCTAAGTCACCTTTAGAGAGCAGGTTCTGACTTTCACAGTAAACAGAGGTCACCTGCTTTGCTAATATGGTCTGATAAATTTAAATTGAACTTTGTTTTTTCCACATGTGTCAACATACAAATACTTGCTTTTTTTTCATTATTTACAAATGATTTATGAAAGAGACAGTGCAATAATGTCCTCAATGAGTGAGGAAGGTACATTACTTTCTTTCCAGAGTAGCCTGTTCCTCAGATTAAGGATTTAAATGCCCAGATATGCACAAGCACATTGGAGATCACAGCATTGTTTTCTGCATTGACTCATACTCTGTACAGTCTCTGCCATGCTCAAAACTTGCCACTTTTTCCTCCATTTCTCAAAGGGCCTCTTTCAAAAGGAAAATGAACAGGCAGAGTTCCTGAAGTATAATTATACCACTAGATCTATGCCGATATATTCCATGTGTGGGCATCAGTTCTGGATAATTACTCTGCTTTTCTGATAAAATGGTGGGACTGACAAAAGAAAGCAGAAATCTGTAAGTACAGAGAGGCAAAGTTATGAAAGACTCAGCAAGGAATTGCAGTTTCTACTTGATACAGAATAAAGGAGAAAACATTTTTTCTCAAAGAGAGAGCAAATGAATGTATTATCTTAAACTTGAGAAAACTAACATAAAAGTTTTCATGCATGAAAGCTTATAAAAGATTTTCAGTATTAGGAATTGGTTTAACAAATACTGTGTATTATGCTCTACAAACTTTGCCTTCATTTTATTATGACTAATAGCCTACAAGCCATTACATGAAGTTATATTACATATAGCCTAAAAATTACTTGTGTGTTTGCATAATATGCAGCTCACGTGGAAGCTGGGCATAGAAGAGTTCAAACAAGCTGGAAGGAAGAATCTCATTCCTGTCAGGCTATAGCACAACTCAGGGACAGTGGGAAAGTATCCTAGAAAGAGAAAGCACTGCAGCCTTCCACCAGTTCTGTGCTGCAGGCAGGAGGGGAGAGGTAGCTGGGGAGACAGGAAGGAATGGCAGCAGCCTGATAACTGGACATCTCCACATCAGATGTTCCCTCACACCTACAGCTCTGCTGTTCTCACCACAGGCTGCTTCAAAGCACACTCTGTGAACATAGGTGATGCACAGATAACATTCACATTCTGCAGCTGTTTAATCTTGGACTCAGCTTGTCTACTTTAGGCTTGAACAAATCCCTTGCTTTAAAGTCCTTCAACAGGAGCAAAGTAAAGGATGATGGAACATCCAGCCCTTCTTAGATAAGAGGTTACACATAGTTATCAGAATCTATGCACATTTTACACCATTTCTTCTGTACCTTTGACAAGTAGATGTTAAAATTCTAAATAAAGAGCCCATAATTATGCCTTGGAAGTTGGAATTTTTTATATGTTGCAGTAAGAGCAGCTATTACTTTCTCATCTGACTACCAAGTATCTGTTTAACATTTCTGTGTGCCTAATATAGCCTTTGCTTGATTCTTCCCTAACAAGGCAAAAAGCTTAACAAGAAAAGGTGACTACAAAGTGCAGCACAATCATCTTCAAGCTAATAGTTGACTAAAAAAGTTACTAAGCAGCAATACTAAAATGTCTGTAAAGTTCAGCAGAAATTCAAAAGCCTACTAAAACCTAAATACTGTCTTAGGACAGAATTAAAACCCTGTAAAACATCACACAAAATGCACAAATGCAAAGACAGATTGGAACTACTATTTTGAGAAGTTTTAGACACATTGTCCCACTTATTAATAGTACTCACTAACTTGCAATGAAATACAATTCCACACTTTTATGTTTGGCTTCTGTACATTGAGGGTAATATGCTCTGATAGAAAGGAACACACAAGAACAAGACTTTTCTCACATTACCTTCCACACTAACTGTAAAAAAGAAACAAAAGTGGTGACTAACAAACTTCACACTTCATGTCAAAGTGAAGATAGTCTCCTAAAAAAAACCAAAAAAAAAAAGCAAAGTGTGAAACATCATGTGCACAGGTATATTAAGCATTTATATTTGCAAAATACTGTCTAAAATTTCAAGTTCTACAAGTGTCTTCTGCAGCTTATGTCCTAAGTGTTGGGAACATACAGATCTAGAACCTTAAGAATTGGTCTGCATCAAAAATGCCAGCAGGGAAGCCCTGAATTGCAAGAAAACAGGATCCTTACCTACTTTTGATATTACAAAGAACACAATCCCTTCCTTATTAATTGACTATAGGAGGTTCACAGGAACAAGAACCTGATCATGTTAAATTCTGATTTTCTAAGCTATGCAGAGAAAGGCACTATTTCTGAAGTGCACATTCCTAAGCAAAGAATGTAAACATTAGAACTAGGAAGGTAATGGAAGAACATACAGGCTAGCTGGCCTTAAAATAATCTAGAAAGATAAGGCACCTCCACGTTGTGTCTTGTGAAAGCCCAGTATCTTTCCTTAAAAGGATACAACATTTTTATTGTATTAAAAGAACATCATCTTACATAAAATTTTTTTTTCATTTTTAAACCCAGATCCGATAAACACATTCAATAAAATCCACTTTAAAATCCACTGTTATATAGGAAAAGAAACATTATACAAAATAGGGCCATAAGTTTTATTGCCTGGAAGTGCTGGAATTTTTTTATTGTTATTATTATTAATGTGAAGTGTTGCTAAGCTCTGTTTTAGGGATAGCCTGAATCAACAGAAGTCACACACTATGCTAAGGAGTCTCAAATTAGTGTCCTAAACAGAAGTGGCAGCAAGGGCAGAATTAAATGCTTACCCAAAATTAGCTTTTGATCACCTGGCTGAGAGTTTATAAACTGTTAACAGGGAGCAATAGCTAAATTCATGCTTTCCACCTCTTAAATTAAGAGGTAACTCATTAAGAGGGACCCCACAAGCCCCCACTAAACTCAAAATTTAAACACAGCAAGTTCAAACCTTTTCCACAGTTTACCAAACGATCATAACTGCTTAAAAAGACCCAACAAACTGGAAGATGCATTTTTTAAGACAAAAGCATGTGATTATCCACCTTCTATTCCACAAAGACAATGCTCACTGTAGATCCTACACACCAAGGCAATTAGTCACAAAATCACAGAATATTGTGAGTTGGAAGGGACCCACAAGGATCATAAAGTCCAAATCTTAAGTGAATGGCCCAGGTATTAAAGCCACAACCTTGGCATTATTATTGTAGGGCTTTACCCTTACAGAACATTTAATTTATCAAGTGCAAAAAGTTATGATAAATTTAAGCCACCAGAAGACACAGAGACTGCAATAAAAATCATGGTTTAAAAGTAAATATCATATTCTACTCTATTAATAGAGCAGAAATTTAAGCATGTTTGCCCTTTGTTTCCATTATTAGGAAATAAATATGCCTTCCACACAGCATAACTTTAAACATACCAGCTCAAATCCGACATTTAAAGGAATATTCATTTAAAAGACTTTCCTTAATATCATTATAATTTTCAGCAAACAGCACCGAGACCTTTTAAAGTCTCCTTTTTTTAATTTATTTACCATTCCAACAGTCTTAGAGTTGGTGCTGTCATCTTGCAGAACCATTTTTCAGCCAGTTACATGAAGATCTTCTGAAAAACAAACATTAAAAATTTTCTTGTCATGACACTGTACTTTGATTTTAAAATGCTGCAGTACCCTAGATCATGTAAGAAGAGCCACCACTTCAATTTTTGATATCGAAAAGGTATAAAAAGCAGTCTCACTGTATAGCCTACAGTGCATGTTCACACAGCTGACTGCACTAAAGCCAACAGGCTCAGCAGCCTGTCCAACTCTCCTCTTCTGAACGTGCAACAAGCAACTTCTGAGGGCAGGAAATAAAACTGCACCATTGATACTTCATGTGCAAGCTTATTGGGACAGCATCAAATGTTTCTTTGTGCAGATTATTTCTACATTACAAGCTCCGCCCAAGAAGAGAAAATCATGTGAAATTCTCCAACTTCTACTGCACTGACAATTAGGGAAGAGAACATTATAGGCCAAAGAATTGCCAAATCATTGCAAAACAGAAGTATTGCTGTTCTGGCTGTTCCAGGAGGAAAACACACAGCCTGTCTCTTCCCTCCACCACCAAAATATAGAAAAAAAAGAATAGCAAGAATGCCAAAAGACACAGAACAGCATTTCAGTCACAAGCCATGGAGCAAGCAAGTCAACTGGAAATTCTTCCTTGTATTTACTCAAGATTATTTCATATACAATTTGAAAGACAACATATCAAGATAAGGCTTGCAGGCAAAATAAAAGGGTTTCGTTTTTCCAGTTATACCAGCTGCTCCAACAATACAAGTTCTGGGATACAACCTCCTCCCCCCTTTAACATTCTGTCATCAGGTGATTCTTGTTTCATATTGGATGGCTTTTGAGATAAGAGAAACAGAGACACTGCTTTCAATTTAACCAGAAAAAAAACTGAAAGTAAAATGATTTACATTTATGTCACTATCTGTAAGCCTACATTAAAGCAACATTAATCTAACACAATTCTGACATCCACCCACCCTCCAAAGAGTACCATGAGATCAGAGCAAAGACAAGAATATTCAGGAGAGATGGAAAAGTGAGCCTTATGCAACATGACTATTACATTCACCTATAATTCAGCCCTATAATTTTTACTCAAAGAAAGTTTCCTGTAGGATTGTAGAATACAGCAAAGCAAAAAATCCAAAAAAGCAACCAAGTTTTCCATACCAGTAGAGTTCTGCAAGTAGAGATCTATATAGGAAGTTACACAAGACCAAAGTCTGCACAGAAAATACATTAATTTTACTACCAAAATAATTTAGCTTAATCAAAGGTATGTTTTAGGAATCTGTTGGTATGTAACAGTCATGCTATCAAACTGTCATGGCACAGCTGGATATAGGTATTTAAGGAATAAAAAGAACAAGAATGTTTGAACATTTTCACCAATGAAATGAAAGCTTCCTATTCAGCACTTATTCAAAATTCATGAAACAACGCTTCAAACAAATTTTCCCACATAGAACTAGTAGTGCAGAGTATTAATCTGTTTTACACCTCAGAGTCCTTACCAGCTCCCAGCCTATCCAGGCACACAGTTCTCAGTAACTCCTGCAGCACCCCCAGCAAGGCTGTGACCCTGCTGGACTTGAAGTCCGGCTGCAAGGAGTTAGAAACACCCAAGTTTCAGGTCAGCAGAGTGAAAGCTGACAAACAGAACAAACACTGACCTCCTTGTTATTCTTGTCCAGCAACATTAGGAGAAAAAACCCCATGTCAAGCTGCCAAGGCCTCTCTAAGCTTCACCACGTACAGAGCAATCTCAGCCACCAGTAGCTCCACATTTAACATCAGCTAAGGATTACAAATGACATCTATTTCACATGCTGCAGATCTAATCTTGTCTAGTGCAAGGACTAAACATATCGTGCTTTGTCACAGGATATACAGACACAGATTCCTGATAAGAACCAGCAGGGCAGCTTTCAGGAGACACCCTGGCAGCTGGAAGCTGAGCCTTCCAGGCAAGGTAGAAATCCCTGAAATCACTCAGAGTGAACGGGGGTCTCCTTCCTGCCCATTGATATCTTTGGGGAAAAGTAACAGGAACAAAGAGAAGGAAATGAGTAAGTCTTCTTAATGCACTCAGAGAAAAGTGAATGCCTAAGAGAAAAGACATATGGCTCAAGCCCTCGGGACCTCGGGGGAGAAAGAATAACTAGAAACTCACAACCAGAACACTGGAAACTGCAGAGGGAAAGGAAAGGGACCTGCAGCCCAAGCAGGGGAAGCACCCCTCACATCCCCAGCGAGGCAGGACAGTGGTGCCAGCTCAGAATCACTGAATCAATTAGGTTGGAAAAGAGCTCTGAGTTCATCCAATCCAACCCATGACCAAACACCCTGTCAACCAGACCACGGCACAGGCTTTTCTTAAACACCTCCAGGGATAGCAACTCCGCCACCTCCCTGGGCAGCCCATTCCATCGTTTAATCAACAATTTTGTAAGGAAATTCTTCAAATGTCCAACCCGAACCTCCCCTGGCCCACCTTAACACTGTGTGCTCTTGTCCTGTCACTGCTGCCGGGGAGCTCGACCCCCGCCTGGCTCCTGTCAGGGAGTTGCGCAGAGCAATAAGGTCTCTCCAAAGCCTCCTTTACTCCAGGCTAAACTGCCCCAGCTCCCTCTGACGTGCTTACAGGACCTGTGCTCCACACCCTTCAGCAGCTCCGCTGCCCTTCTCCGGACACGCTCCAGCGCCTGAAGTGTTTCCTGCAGCGAGCGCACGGAGCAGGGCACGGCAGCCGAGGAGCGGCCTCGCCAGTGCCCAGCACGGGGCACAGCCACTTCCCGGGGCGCGCTGCCCGCACTGCTGCGGGTACGGGCCGGCTCTGGGGACAGCGGAACCCCTCCACACAGCCCCAGCCCGCCCAGGGGAGCTGCCCGGGGGCTGGGAGCGGAGAGCGCGTTCCCCACACCGCTGTCACGGCCGGACGGGGCCGAGGGGCGGCGGGACACGGGGCACTCGCACACCCCCG
>VXBC01008927.1:365848-390033 GCA_013399945.1 Ploceus nigricollis | reverse complement strand
CCCCATTCCGATCCCTGTCCCCGTCACTGTCCCCATCCCCGTCTGCGTCCCCATCCCCGTCCCCATTGCCATCAGCGACCCCATTCCCATCAGCGTTCCCTTCACCGCCCCCATCCCCATCTCCATCNGAACAGAGAAGGCAGAGGAAGAGAGCACGGAGTGAAGAACTAGAGATGGAGAAGTGGGATGGAGCTTGAAACTAGTCTGTCAAAAAAAAAAAAAAAAAAGGGAAGAAGCAAAACCACCGAAGTGGGCAAGACCCTTGAGAAATGTCCTAAAATGCAGTGAGGTGGTGGAATCTTAATTTCATAGTTACCATGATCTTTACACTCTGTGATACAAAATCTCACGGGACCTGAAAGTAGTGGCAACTATTAAATTTGTGCTTCACTATCAACACACTTTTAAGAGCAGAAAAAAGTGATATTGTGTAGACATGCAAGCTAAATTAAAGCAAAATTTTGAGATGTGTATGTCAGTGACTAACAAGGTGCAAAAAGAAATGCTAGACAAAGTCTATCAAAAATATTGAACAAAATGAACTTTCATAGGCTTAGATGAAATTGCAAAATCAGATTCTGGTCCTGTTTGGTTTGGTTTTGTAGTCAATGTTAGTACTCTCTGTAGTCTGTGTTGATTACTATTTAAGAATTAAGCTCATTTACCAACCTAACCTAACCTAACCTCAATTTACCAACCTAAAGATAACTAGGTGTATGTCACATCTTGCAGATTATTCAGTATTCACCTGCTAACAGAAAGAAAGCTTTAGGCAAAATTTAGCTATTACGTATTTTGGAAATTTTACAGCAAAAACTGTTAGGAAACAATAGTAAGCAATGTATATACATTAATAAAAAGGTGTTTAATTGTTATTAGGTGATGCATGTGATATAGCTGTGAAGTTATTTTAAATGCTACTCACACTTACAAACTGTTGAAATCAAACATGATATTTCACTCTTCTGATACGTTTGTGATTGAAAAAAAAATCCATTCCCTCTCATATAAAAATGTGATAGCTTATCATAGTTTTTCTGGGTGAGTTTTACTGTTGGGCTTGAGTTATTCCCTGTAGATAAACAAAAGTCACTACTTAAGAAAGAAAAAAAAAAAAAAAAAAAGGCCAGAAAAAACCACAACCAAACTTGAAGAACTTTTGGTGTGAAACTGGTTTGGCCTTTTTTTTGTGAGCCTGAATTTCTTAATCCAGCTGTATTTTAATTTGCATATAGTAGCACTAAGAGACATCCAACAAGTTTGATGCCCTATAAAACTGATTGTTACAAGTAGTAAGACACAATCCCTACCCCAAAGCATTCATAGCATAAATGGCACAAGGACATGCAGTGAATTATACTACATTATAAATAAAGTATTGATTTGTTGTTCTTCTGGCNCAAGGACATGCAGTGAATTATACTCTTGGTTCAAACTGTCCCTTTTTGATGTACTCTGAGTCTACATTATAAACAAAGTATTGATTTGTTGCTCTTCTGGCCTCACTATCACTATTGGCCAAAATGAAATTGCCAAAATGTGCAACATGGTGCTTTTACATGAAATTGTGACTTTACAACTGTCTAAAGAGATTTTAGGTAAACTGAATTTCTTAGACAAAGTTTCAGGAAAACAGCAGTCCTCTTGATGGTGCATTCTGTGGAATTCAGAGGAGTTGAAAAATATATACAATGTAACAGAAAAAAACATGTGTGCATCTCACAGCCTCTAATTTTCTTGGGTCTAGCAGATCTTTGTTTAGTATTTATACAGACTCAGTAAACTTACACAGCTTATCCAAGGTCAGTCAGTTCATCAGCAGCAAAACCTGAAGAGAAAACCAAAGAGTTATGACTACAGTACTGTGACAGAGAAACTGCATGTAATACTCTCCTATATCTAATAGTGCCTTTACTAAATAATATATTAAAAAATATTATGCATAATTTATATTAAAATGGGGTGAATGTTTTATATTAAAAAAAAAACTCCACTGCATTTGAACAGGGAGAATAAATAAGGCAGCAGGGAAAGCTGAGATTCCCAGGCTCTGTCTTACCTGATCATGCATTAGCAGAAAAAGTTTGTTTTGTTGCCCCTGGAAAATGCTTTCCCACAGTGATCTCAACAGTAGTGATGACAAAATATCTGTGACATGCAGATTTTCTCTCTTTTTATGCTGTAGTCTCCTTTGACAGTGGAAAGCACGTGAAATCCCACCTGAATTAAGACCAGATTTCTAGGTGTAGCTCCATGTGGCCTCTCATGTATATGAGTTTTCTTCTTTAGGAGGCAATACAGCAGTTTGCACCTCAGTATGGCAGTACAGTTAAATCCACCTTGTTAAGGTTCTGATTTTAAGCATCTTGACTGGGGCAGGCAAACAGGAGGGCACTGTTGTCCTTCAGGTGGAGTGCCAAGATTTCTTCATCACAGGATGAAGTATTTACACCATGGTTCCTGGGGAATTTTGAGAGAAACAGGTCAGCATTGTCAAAAGCCCAGAAGTTTGTAGTTATTACACTTAAAAATATCACAGGACTTCTGTATTTTTAGCTCTTGATTAAGTAATTTGCTTCCTATTGTAAGATTCACGTGATGATCTTGTGTCTTCTCTGAAAGAAACTATTATGAGAATGATTTGTCTTTTGTTTTTACTGTGCCTTTTTCAGGAATTAGATTTTTGTAAACACATGTAATAGAGCAATATGTGTCTTGAAAGTATATACATACTGCATATTTATTTTTCTTGCTGTGAATATTTTAGTTACATGCATAGCATTTTCTTAGGCAAAGCAAAATTCTATTTCCAAGCACCACTGCTGCATAACACAAAACATTCACAAAACATGCAAACCTTCTAAATTGCACTTATCAAGAAAATTTTAATTCTGTTTCTGCTCATATATGTTCTACTTACAAGAACACAAAAGCTGATTTGGAAGAAATAGATCAGATCCCAAGAATAAAATTTAATACTCTGTTGATCTCATAATAGAGCTCTACAAAGGAATTGAATCTACTTATTTTAGAGAAATGCCTCCTTCAAAAGGATTTGGAACAGATCTTTGATGAACAAAATGTTCATGTTGATGAACAAGGCAAAGCAGCAGAAGAAACTGTATTAAAAATTCAAACTGACAAAGTCAGTTTTGACCACCTTCTGTTCTCTTTAGGGAAAGGACACAGTCTGAGTGCTCAGGACTAGACTCAGTGTAGGATGCATGGCAGTGGGGTGTTCCCCTGTCCTGTTGGGTTAGACCAAAAGTCCATCTAGCTCGGAATCCCAAATGTCTCATAATCGATGCCTGGGGAAAATGGTGTTGGAAACAAGGGATTTGTTTCCATGGAGCATCTCTAGTTTTGAGAAACAAATGGGTCCCAGCATCCTTACCTGGAAGGATGTAATTCAGCCAATGCATTTAATAGCTCTGATGGACCCATGAATTTGGCAAATCCCTTACTGTGAACCCAGTAACCCAAGAGTTGTGACGGATTTACTGAGGCAGAGTCTTGCGACATAACAGAAAATGTTTTGATTTGCTTGGGTTTACACCACTGGATAGTAATCTTGTCACACAACCTGTAATCCTTGTTCCATTTCACCTTCTTTGTATTATTTGAGTTTTAATTGTCTTATATTTGTCCTCAGCTGTCTTTGAGGTGTTCTCACATCCTAAGTCCAGCTTTGCAAGAAGCCTCTTGTGACTGAGGGAGTGATTTTATTGCTCAATTATCCTCACTGCCTTCCTCTCCTTCTGGTCCAATCCTTGAGAGGCTGAAATGAAAACATTCATATGAATACATGAAATATAGTTAGATTGTTAAAGTTACAATTTCCAATCTGTTTCAGTCCCTTTTTTTGTGTATTTACAAACATTTTGTGGTTTTGACCTTGCTGAGCTGTTACATGGCTGTTTTCTTAATGTTTTATCTGATGACAAGGCTCTAAGAAATCTTAGTGCTTAAAAATGTATTATTTTGAATAAAATCTGTGCTGATCACTATGAGAACTACTGGTACTTACAGGAAAAATGTTACTCTGCAGATGTAATAGAAGAAAAAAACCACAAATATTTTTGTAATTTTTTATCAACCATTACTTTTAATAGCTGTAGAAAATTAATTAGAACTGAGAGCTTTTTCTGCTTCCTACTGAACATTACTTGCAAATATTAGCTAGTAATAAAATTACAGATGAGTAAAACAACTCGTTTGGGGAACTTGCCTTCACTTACTTCAGTCTCTTTACTCTGCTGATTCATAACAGGAAAGAAAACAGGAAGCTTAATTGGCAATGGGATTTCCCAAATTGAAAATTATTAAATTGCTATCACTCAATTATTTTTGGTAGATGAGTTGTGATCATTAATTGCTATAAAAAAAGACAATTTACAAAAACATTTGAAAGCCTAGTCAAGCAAACCAAAAAGTAAATGGAAAGTAAACCTTTTGGAAGTGTTCTGAATTACTAAATTACCATGCCATTGAGAGAAATCATACGTAGGAGTGGATTGCACGTGTAGTCTTCATGCAGGTTAACAACCACAGAGCCATTTGAACCCCAGGGCTGGCAGAAATGCATGTGTGAGCATGAATACCTGTCTTGCTAGAGATGTGATTCAAAAACACCAAACAGGCCTTAGCAGAGAGCCAAAAGTGAATTTTATTTACACTGAATATCCCCATGAAAGCAACTCTTCTAAAGGTCAAGCCAAGCAGTTCTCTCAGCACAAATCCAATCAGATGGAACTGCTGATAATGTGACCCCGCATGTTCAGAACACAGAACAGATTTTTAGATTTGTGCTTTTGCACATTCCTGGGTGAATAATCACAATGATTCAGGGAGGCACATTGCAACATAAGGTGGTATTCAAAGGGAATGGAAGCATTGCCCAATATGGCAATAGGGAACTGTTCCCTTGCTGGGAATGCATAATGCTCCAGAGAGGGCAGGGATTCTCCTGGGAAGGGCCTAAAGCCCTAATGAAAGTCCCACGTGGATTCTTACCCCATCAGCAAGGGAGACCTCCTGTGCATATGTGGGTTCTATAGAGAGAACCCATATATGGATTAACCTGGAAGCTGCTCTGCAGGGAAACACAGGAGGTAAAGTTTTGTTTTTCACATCTTCTAATTTTAACACCACTGGTCTTCTCAGTGCAGATGCTCTTAAACTGCACCAAAAATGAAATTTTGTCAGGTGAGGAATTGCATGGACAGAGTTACTGGTTTGGGGCTTTGCTGGCGCATTATTTTTAGACCAAAAGGTTTCAAAGTGTATTGTGCATAAAGGTCAAGTCTGTTGGTTTGAAATTGAACAGGCATGTAATGCTCCAAATAGAGATTTTAATGCCCCTATTCTCACAGTAAGGACTAACATAATTAATGTAATCTGTTTGTCTAGAAGATTTTGTCCAATTTACATATTCATTAGCATAATTTACCAGAGTGTTTGCTTTTAATACTGTTTTTTAAAGCAGCAGAGTGAAACACTTTGATACAATGTGTTAGTTTTGATATATTTTTGATACTGGACATGTGAACACCACATCATTAAAAATTGGCTGTGGCCTTCTTCAAAGACATCCACATGATCCTTACAGTGTCAGACACTGCACTGCAGAGCTACAAATCAGCTTCTATATTTTTTTGTGATTCATTAAGGTATTATTTCAGGAAAATTTCCTACGGTCTTTGAGCAGGACAAGCAATTTTACAGAAATGAGTTAACAGTTTCTTTATATACTACCAAACAGAAACAATAAACCCTGTATGGAGGCACCCAGCATTCAGAAATAATGCTTTGAAATTGTTTCCATTTTGTATGCAAGCAGCATTGTCACTAGAAATAGACTGAGTTATATACTTATCGAAGAACACAGTATTTTTAAAGTGTTCCACTGCTGACTAACTTAAGTGGTATTGTATATTGTTTCTAAATAAATCATACATCTTAATAAGAAACTTGGACTGCAGATAGCTGTGATAATTGAACAAGATGCTGCACGAGCTGTTCACTGCCCTCCCCCAGCTCTGGTGGAGGGAACGTTCCCTATTCTGTGAGAGAACAGTCCCCATCCTCCTAGAAAGAAGGCAGCCAAATAATTTAACCCATCAGAAGGAGTATTTTTAATTATGTTCCATTTTGTCTAGAGACAATTGGAAAGTGCTCATCCACACTTCTCTGATAGAGCTGTGGATGCTATAATATCCAGATGACTGATACTATATATTCAAGCAGCACCCTGCTACATCCAGAGAAGGACACCTGTTCATGTGAGTTCCAAATTTTCCTCTCCTCCCTGCATTATCTTAAAAGTAAATAAAAAAAGAGTAATGTGGCACAATGACCATAGATGTGATATAAGAACCTTATAAGATCTATTGTCTTCTGAAAGCTAATCTGAGGAGTCAACAGTTTGGGTCAACTGAAGAGAATATATTTTTATCAAAAGTCACACACCAAGGAGAAATCCAAACACATACAGTATGAGTGTTTCTAAACAATCCTCTTAGGAAAAGCCATTTAGAATGAGAGGTCAAATATTAGCAGCCAAACCCTCTCAAAAGTTGATAAGCAACGGTGAAAGCCAGAAAAAAGTCTCAGAACAGAAACCCGTTTGTTTACCTGTCACACATTCAATTACTTGCAGTTTCAAATGGTTGGGTAGCAAAAAAACCCGTGGTGCCATTGCACTCTCTATGACTCTTCATGCTACTTCTTTTGTGAAATGACCCACTAGGTTCACCTTGATCCTTTTTTCCAATCCAGTTTTTCTTGCTCTGGTCCTTGCCACTGTTTTTAGGCTCGGTTTTACCCTTGTGGGCTTCTGTGCTCTGCTGAAAAGCTCATATAACAGTTAAACACCTGCTAAACTGCAAACTGGTGACACACTGGTTTTATTTAGCACATTGCTGACATCTTTGAAAAAAAATAATAAAGGACCACTAAATTAAAACCGGTGATTTTACATAAATTTTCGAGTTATCATGGCTTTTACTCAAATTAATGGTCATGACACAGTGAGCATGGAAGTTGATGCAGGTCAGGCATGCACAGCTGTGATTGATTCAGGTTCTCAGTTGAAGTTGCATAAGTCACATGAAAAAGGCAGCAATCCACATTTGTTCCAGCCAAGGAAGTAAATAGGTGCGACAGAGAACACATAATAATGTTTTTATTACACAAGGAAGCCCAGATTTTCTGATCATGGGCAAACTATGCACTGCTGTTCCTTGGCTCCCAGGTGTGACTGTGTGGAGCCTGTGCAGTACAGATACAGCTCCAGGGCAGAGGTTTGTGCCCTGCTTTGCAGCTGTAGGAATTCAGCTGCCATCCTTCTGCTAGGTCACTTTCAGTGGCAATATAAAGGATTAAGATGTTATGAGAAAGAACAGAATAAGAGCATGCAGATAACCAATTTTGAATGGAAAAGCAAGCTGTAAATAGAAATGCAGTTTCCCTCAATTTCTGCAGATTTTGTCTCAGCCCAGAACACCAAGTTCTTAAGGCATCATATTTTCATCAAATTATTTTTCTAGGTTTATCTTTTGATACACAATTTGCTGTTATTCCTACCATATAAAATGGGCAATAATGGTGTTATCATCATAATAGTCCAAGGACATAAACAAGCCCCAGTTTATAAGTTTCTTTTTCCCTTACACACCCTGTTTCAGTGTACCAAGAATTATAGCTGGGTTTTTTCCCATCCTTCGTTTAGAAAAAAATATGGTCTAATTATATTTTGAAAGTTAATGGTTTTAGTTGATCTATGTTGAACTCTTGGAGAGCAGCCACATCAAATGAGTTCCTGGTAATTTGCCATGACTTCACCATGTGCAGCTCCATGAAATTACATGCCTCCCATATGGCTGTGGCTATAGCTATGCCAAAATCAACCAATTACACTGTAATCTTGCTTGTGACCCTTCTTGGAGGAAATCTACACACATCCTTTATCTGGGTAGATAAAATGTTTCGGGTTTTTTTAGCTCTCTGTAGTATTCTCTCAACTACTGGAAAACTTATTTATATTAAAATACTCAGAACATGATAGTTAAGTGAATAAGCAGTGTACTTTATAATAAATACTTAACAATAAAGGAATATTGTCTAATGGATAACCTAGACATGATTTTTCTTGGCTGTTTCTCTAACTTTTATTGTCATGTTTAGCTGGGCTTAAGGGCTGTTCAGTGCGATGTACTGGATATTAAGACGCTTTTTAAATTCAGTTTATACCAATCTCAATGGCAACATGCTGATCCAGGCATCAGATTCTCAGCCCTCCTGGGCATTTCCAAAATCCTTCCTCCCCTGGAACTTCCTTTTGGTTTGTTTGGTTTTTTTTTTTTTTTTTTCTTTTGCACTTTACTGCACTTCCCAGGCCTGGATCTATATATGGATTCACAGCGTTGTTCTTTCTGCATGTTCAAGGGCAGGCCATTAACTGCATGAAAACGATCCAGAGTGAGTAGGATGCTGAAAAGCTTCCCACATAGTTTAGCAAGGGATTTGTAATGCTTTTGTCTAGGTATACACTTCTTCAGGCTGAGGTACTTGCGTGAAATTTTAATACTTAGCGTTGCTGTAGCTGGTAAACAACACAAAACATCTTGGAAAACTGTGGAGCCCCATGACTTATTTGTACAACACTTGCAGAAAGCTGTCTGCAAATTCCTTCCATCTGAAATCAAACTGTTAGACTGCATCTTTGTTTACCTGTTGATTAATAGAAATACTTTCCTCCTGACTTTAATCCTCTCATTCCTTATTCATTTGTATTCATCTGCTTTCCCTTGCTCTGTGTTTACATTGTGAACTGCCTGGAGGCAGATGGCAACAGAAGGAGGATGCTCTGCAATGGTAATTACTTCTGTTATCATGGATGTTTAGGGGAAGATCACCTGCAATCCAACTGAGCTTTCAAACGCTGGACTTGGTGCATCACTGAAAGATGCTGTTGCTGGATTTTGTGTGCTGTATAGAATTCCACAGAATCACAAATGTTGGAAAAGATCTCTAAGACCAGCCCAGCACCACCATGCTCACAGCTAAACCGTGTCCCCAAGAGCCACATCCACATGCTTTTTGAACACTTCCAGAGATGGTACCAGATAAAGGCAATTCAGGCTTTTGTTCACTCCCATTCCATTGGTAAGATTGACAATATACTAAGACATTACCTCTACACATTAAAATTTAGTTTCTGGTACACCCTGAAACAATGAAAAGCTTTTCATAACTCAGGAACTGACTTCTGGCCAAAAAAGAATTAAAAGATTCAGAAAATTACTCCATGAAAACAGACTGTAGGCTTTTCTACTGCTCCTGTACCAAAGAAATAAGTAAAGGTTGGAAAAGCTTTCCATGAAAGAAATATACCAATCAGCACAGCTATCCTGCTGGATCTAGCTGAATTTCAGCTTTATAAGCTCAATTTTGTAATTTAAGCACAAGACTTCTATGCTAAAAATATCCACCAAGATTATCTAGATGCCAAGCATAAAACTACAAAAGGTCTATACAGAAAGCAGTATTGAAATTTAGATTGATCTATTTGAATTTGGATGAGTTAATATATCAAACTTGTGTTTATGATCCAACAACGTGAGATAATATTGCTCAAAGAGAAATCTTGCCCCTTTATTTTATTGGACTGGTGCCTGAGTCCACAGCCACCTGAAAACTGCATCTGGCAAGGCTAATAAAATGAAATATGAGATCTCATGGCCAGGGTCTTTCAACCCCTTCCCTTGCAAAACTGTGATTGATTTGGCACCTTGATACTGAGAGAAATCCTAGGCTTTTTGGTTCTCAAATGTAAATTCCACTGTAATTCAGTAAATTAAAATGCACCAGCACTGCTCTTTTTCAGTGTCATTCTTCATGTAGACTCAGGAAGAACACACACTGATAGCAAGAGATTGCAAAGGAGTTGCTTAACAGAGTTGTTTCACTTTCCATATGACCTGCAGTATTTTTTTGTTCTGCTCAACCCTTTTGTTCTGCTCAGTGCCCCGCCATTTCCCAGAAAACACTTGTACTCACAGGGAGGAAAAGATAAATTCAGCAATGGGATATTTTCTTTAGAGTGCATTACACTAAGTGCTTTTGGGTGTGATTTAAAGTTTTATAGTGAAATGATGCTTCTGCTAGCAGAAAGTCTCCAGCACACTATCACAGCCCTTCTACTCTCTGTCCTTTGCCTTTGCTATTAAGGTTAATAAGACTAATCAGGAGCATTATTTGGAAATATTAGGTAATAAAGGCTGGCCAGCTATGGAACACTAATGGTTGTTCTGTTTAAATCTCACTGCAGCTGGGTAAATTAACTCTGAGGGGTCCTGATCCTCTCTGTGCTGTATGCCTGGACAGGACCTGGCAGCTCCATCCTTTCCACATGCCTCAGGTTTTTGGACCTTGTTTTGTGCTCCTCTGGGAGGATACTTTAACTCCAGCAGCTGGAGCCCAAAGCTGCTCTCTCATTCCATGATTCCATCTGCCAGATGCAGCACTTGAACCTGCTGCATGTATAACCATGACCACCACATAATAAAACTGAGAGGAGAGTGAAAAGTCCACATGGCAGTTTATATCCTAACTGTATTTATTTTAGATAAATATTTACGTATGCACACACAGCAGCATATACAAAGGAAAGGGCTATTTGCACTTTCTCTGAAAAGCTTTCAGAGATATTCATCTTTAATATTCTAGCTCAGCACAGCTCACAAGCTACACAATATCCTGCAGAAATCCCTTTCATTATCTGTAAAATGTCTCATAATGTTCTAGTCATAATTTGCTTTGACATTAAAATAAAAATGTTAATATTCTCAATACCTCCTTTCCTTGCTTATGTTCCTCAGGAAGATCTGGCAGCCCACGGAAGCCAGATGGTGACTTGAACTTCCCAAACGAACTGCCTGGCTGCTGCTACTGAAAGGGATGGTTTTGCTCTCTGCTATGTCATCCTGAAGGGCATGTACCTAGTCCTCCCTTTGCTTTGGCACTGACTCTAGTCTATCCCTGCAGTGAAAAAAGGCAAAGAGGTTATTCATTAGAGATAGCTGAAACCAGGTGAGGAGAACATGCTTGAAGAAGGAAGCAAGACCACTGGGAGAATACTTGGAGGGTTCTCTAAGGGACACAGGGCCACCTGCAGCCACTCAGCTCCAAGGTGAAGTCAGGATGTCAGACCAGGACTAGGACCAGTGTGGAGGATACCAGAGGGACAAGGCAAGTCTAATATCAAGCCAGCAAGCAAAGCTAGGACAGCGCAGACCTACAGCATAGCTCAGACAAAATCTGAAGGGTCAGAGCTCAGCTGAACCTGGTCTCCAGTTCGCTGGGACAAGGACTGTGGTGTCGAGACCCCTGGCGATGCTTATTAGAGCCATTAAGATCCATTAGTGCCCACTGCGTCCTGACAATTACTCATTTTGATCGACTACTAAATTTGTTCACATCTTGGCATCCGATTATACCATGAAGCTCACACCTTCTTATTGCCAAGGGAGGAGCAGCAAGCAAAGGATTGAAAATACCTGAAATACCCAGTATGAGAACTTCTAAAATGCTAAGATACTTTGAAAACAAACAAAAAGTAGTGTGTGGCTGCAGTACACTACAGGGCAAGGACTGGGCCAGACCTGGTGTGCTCAGCACTCTGTCCTTCAAAGCCTGAAGGGTTGTTAGAGGTGGAAAGAAAGAGTACAGACTATATTTTGTTGTCAGCTGGAACAGCTGACCCCAACAATGCATTGTCTCCTGCCCTCTTTGGGACAAAGATGATGGGGGGGGGGTCTGTCACATCTCTCTTACAAGGAGGGACTGCGGGAGCTGGGCCTGTTTAGTCTGGAGAAGACTGAGAGGGGATCTCATTATTGCAGATACATATCTCAAAGACAGGTGCCGAGGGGATGGTGCCAGACGTGTTTCAGTGGTGCCCAGGGACAGGATGAAGAGCACTGGCCAAAGTTTCACCTCAGCATGAGGAAGAATTTCTTTACCTTGAAGGTGGCAGAGCCCTGAAACAGCTGCCCGGGGAGGGTGTGGAGTCTCCCACACTGGAGACGTTCCGAGCCCACCTGGATGCATTCCTGTGTCACTGCTCCAGGTGACCCTGCCTGGGCATGGGGGATGGACCGAATGATTTCCACAGGTCCCTAACAGTTCTGTGATTGCCCATGGAGGTTGTGGAGCCACCTCCACGGGCAAGGAAAGCCTGGACGTGGCACATGCCCTGTTTGACACGGTGCTATTAGTCACCGGTCGAACCCGGTGACCTCGGGGGTATTTTCCAGCCCGACCGACCCCGTGCGATATCCGCGATAATCAGCGATTGAGCAGCTCCCGCCGCCCTGAGGGCGCTCCGCCCGGCGGGCGAGGCCGCGCCACCGCACGTCACGGGGCGGGGCGGGTCAGCCATCTTGGGCTCGCCGGGCAGCGAGCGAGCGGGCGGGGGCGGAGGCAGCGCCCGCCCTGCGGAAGTCCCTCGGTGCCGCCGAGCGCAGCCCGTCGAGCCCTGCCGGAGCCCAGGGCTGCCCGCCGACCCTAGCACCGCTGCTACCGACCAGCATGGCAGGGCGGCTCCCGGCCTGCGTGGTGGACTGCGGCACGGGGTGAGNCGTGTGTATTTATTTTTTGTTTTAATGTGCGGATAATGTCATTTATTCTGTGTTACTTCTCTCTGTGGAAGAAAAAAACCCCTCCCCTTCCATCGAGCACGCGCAGAGGAACTTCCTTAGTTTTGTCAAAGCCTCTTCCTGCTTTCGGGCTTTTATACCTTATAAGGCAGTTTTCTGTGTCAAACCTGAACCAAATCCGCTGTGGAAACGCTTCTTTTCGTTCGGCAGCTGCCAGGCGGTGGAGGGAACGCGGTGCCAGTGATCCGCAGCACCAGGAGCGGTGCGGGAGGAGGCCCCGGGGAGCCGGGCTGGCTTTTGCGCGGCTCCGGGGGCTGGGGCAGGGCGGCAGCCGCGGAGGTGCCGTGGGAAGCGGGGCAGGGCGGGCTCCGCGGTGCCGCTCGCAGGAGCGCGCTCGGGAAGGGCGGACCGCACTGTGACCCGCGGGCCGCGGGGCCACCGGAGAGAGGAAACGTCTCCATCAGGCCTCAGTTTTTCATTGGAAGGGCAAGCGCTGCTGTGTTTTCAAAGCTCTTTAGCTACCACTGATGGCATGCTGCTTGTTTAACTCGTTTTTTACTTTTGTTTCACTTCTCATCCCTCTTGCTAAAAATAAAGAAAATTTTCAATGAGTGCTCTGTAGATGCAGATATTTATCATGCTTTCTTGAAAGGTTGTGTTCTTCAGCAACCTAAGCAGTTGTTTCTGAAAGCACGTGCTCATCATCCCCTCAAGAGAATCTGTTTGGTGTAGGACATTAATAAATCGATCTTTAGGAAGAGCAGGTATATGTATGTGAGTATCTGATGCCTGCATGTCTAACAGTTGTATGAAGAAGTCATTGCTGTAGTGAAAGCAGAATTAAAACCTTGAATTCTGTGGAATGGAGAAAAGTTAGCACAGTGGATATGAGGGTGCGTAGCTGAGTGTAGTAGAAGTATATGTGAGTTTAACTTGTGTATATCTGCTGTTTGTCTTTCAAAGCAAAAGGTCTGTAACTACTCTTCCACATGCCACCAGAGGCTTTTTCCCATCCCACATGTTTGTGTATCACCAGTAGTCCCATTAAAGGCAATAATTGTCTTTATAGGTTTATAAAGGGCAGGTTGTGACCACTGGATTAGAAATTTGCTTAAAGCTTTCAGCAGTGCGCCACAGGACCAGCACACAAGCACAGAGCTGTGTAAGAAATAACTTTGTCTTGTTGATGTGAGAGGTGTACCAAGGGACATGAGTGTTAAAGCAAATGTTCCTGGGGAAGGTGTGTGTGCAAGTACACCATTAATCAACTTCTCTTCAGATGGTGTACTCTGTAATGTTCTTGAATATGATGTTAGCCAAGTCTTGCTCCTGTTTTAATTTATTTATTTCCCTACAAATCTTTAAAAAAGGCTCTAAGGTGCTGTTTTATTGTGCACTGTATTTTTTTTTAATGCAGCCCAGCCGATTTTACTGTCCAGGCTTTTCATTTCAGGTGCATTTCTTCATCCAAGGTTGTTCTTCCATAAAATTCTGTTTCAAGAAAGTGGGGTAAAGATTTGTAGCACTGTAAAGGTTGCAGTGTGTTGGGGTGGTTTGAATTCAATAGTTTCAGTAGACAGAAATATAAAGTGGTGAATTTACAAAGGAAAAATATGATAGTTGAGATGAATAAGAAACAGGTGGGTAATAGTGCAGTGTGTTATGATAGCATGATCATGCTCTTGGCTTTTATTTTTTATTTGGTGCAGCCCTCCCAGTCCATCTCACTTTTTGTGTGAGAACACAAACTGTGTCAGCCCTGTGCTCAGTGCAGATCAGCTGAGGTTTCAGTGTTCTGTCCTGTCTGCCAAAATGACAGAAAGCAGACAAATTAAATATAGCCCCCAAAAAGAGGAAAAGCAGTTTTGAAAATACAGCTGAAACAGAAAGGGTTAAAGGAGCTGCCTTGCTTAGAACAGGCTAAAAATGTGCACTGGTTTTCCAAAAAGTAGGCTTTTTTTAGCGGGAAGAGTTGATAGTTTGTAATCTCAGGAGAATTGACCTCAATCAGCAAAAGGGCAGGTGTAGAAGTGGTATTGAAGAGTGTCTTCCTGTGTCTTGTGCTTGTAGCCGCAGTTCAGTTTGTTTTTCTGAGTGTTAAATTTGGGTGGGTTTTTTAAAATGTGTGTGTGCATTTTTGCCGGCCAAGACAGGGGGGTGAGAAAGGCAGCAGAGTTGTGCTTTTCAGCATCAGCCTCCACAGATTATACAAATGATAAGCACTTCTTTCAAAGCATAAAGAGACAAAAAACACAGAAGAGATTGGGGAGATTATATGATGACTATTGCTTGAGGTTTTAGCAGCTCAGTCAAACTTTTTAGGGGTCATCTAAGTACATGTCATACAGCTGGAGCTGGGAAATGGGTTTAATCAGTGACATGGCAATCAGATGCAGCTGAAATTCTTCCAGTGTTACATTCGTTACCCTGAAATTTGCATTCTTTGCTTAGGCAAACTTGATACCTAGAAAATAAGGTAATTGATAGCTAGTAAGAGCAAGTAAATACTTGTGGTTTTAGAAGCTGCTTGTCTGAAGCACTCTCCTTTTAATTGTACAGTATTTGTACATGATACGAAAAATCTGAAGGGCCCGCTTAGTTTAACATAACTGTTAAACCCAGTATTATTTATTTCTATAACTGATAGCCTTGTCTAGTTTAGTTTTAAGTATATTCTTGTTTTGTTGGGTAATGTGTAGAACAACACTGTGGACCTTATTGTCAGGAAGTGTTTATCCGTGTTAGTAGTGAATTTGACTTCACTTGGCTGATGAGAGCCCTTCTCTCTCTTCTTTCCACAAAAGATAGGCACCAGGCCCATGAGCAATGAGCTATGAAGTAACACCTATGTGCTGTTCTGTTTATATCCTTCAAACACTGGCAAAATTTTTTGATTTTCCTGAAGTCAGTAGATATGCTGTTAATGAGACTTACTTCATACTTTGGTATATCTAAGAATTACATGCATTTTAAAACAAAAATTAAAAATAGAAAAATGATATGGAGTTCTTCCCATAAAGTATGTGAGCAATGTACCAAAGAAAGGAAAAGGCTGTTAGTCATTTTTAATCACAGTAGGCTGCAGTCTTTTGCTCTGTGCCTTTTGGGTATTTGAATTGTTCTTGCTGCCTCTTCTACAGGCAAGCACAGCACTGCCTGCAAGTCATGATTAAAAGCTCTTCCTACGCCACTTTGGATTTAGCTTGATTAGGTTGACAAGTAGATTTTAACTGTGTCTTTGTGTGTGAATGCACTTTTTTCCTTCAGTGTGACTTGTATAACACTGAATTAGCTCATTTGGGATGGCAGATAATTGTAAGTGTTCAAATTAATGGCTCTTCAGCTGAGCTGCAGTAAGTGGCTATGCAACTACTGCACTTCCAAAATGAGAACTTAATTATAGCACTGAAAGGGATTTACAGAATATTATTTGTATTTTCTGTACCTGAACTTTGTTTCCTGCAGGTTTGTGTACCATTTTTCAGTGTCTGCCAGGTGGATCCATTTGATATTTGAGTGTCAGTGGTGACCAGCTTCTCTAATGTACCCAGAAGTCTTTTGCTGGGAGAGTCATGTCTGTTGGTAACCTTTTTCTTGAGTAAATTGGTTATATGATTACGTGGAAAAAACCCAACCTGTTGTCATGGGTCTTGTTTTCTGCCTCCTTCTATGCCAAACTAGACCCCTTTTTTATTTCCCATCCACAGGTTGCAAAAAGTGATGTGTTTTTTAAGTTTCTTTCTTTCATACTAGGGGTGAACTAAAGGTTTTAGGGTTGTCTGGAGAAAGATTTCGTGTTCTTGATGGGAACTCAGGATTTCTTGGACACCTCCTGGCAGTCTGGGTTCCCGTTGAGCTGAGAGCCAGGAGGATTGAGGCTGCTCAGGATTTCCAGGGTTTCTTGATGTGGAGATGCAAGCTGTTCTTTGGAATGAGTCACATACATCTCTGAGAGTTTCTTGGCTATTTGGTCTCTCTAACCAGTGCTGTGAATGAAGGAAAAGCAAATTTGGGCACACAGAACCTCAGAGAAGCAGAAGCTGGCTGGAGTGAGCTTTGCTTTGGGGAAATTCTCTACAAACCCTACTGCTCTAGGTAATCTTCATGCAACACCTCTGTAGCTCTTAAGGAGAGCAAAGTGTTTATGGGTTTGGTGTCTTCTGATGTGATAAAGTATGACAGGATTATGTCATTCTGTTTCTCTTCTGGGTTTTGACCTGAGAGTTTAAATGAGTACAAGCTCCATGAAAAGCAATAATCTTCAATAGACAGCAAAATCTGTGAGGTGAGAAATCCAGTGCTATAAAATCAAGGTAGGGGGAAGTAACAGGCTGTTTTGTGAGCTCTTGAACTTTTTAGTATCTTATACTGTGCCTTGAAATGATTTTTCTTTCCTAATGTTCCAGACATAGGTTATTTCTGCAGGTTTTTCAAAGCCTAACTTATGTTTAGTATAAAGATTTCAGCACCATGATATTTTTGCAGTTTATACTTCAACTGGATATCTTGTCACGACCTTCTGTGAGCTCTAGTCTTCATGAAAATTTTCTCTTTTGGCCTGAATTTTCTCTGTGTTGTGTCATCCCAGTAGTAAGTTTTCAGTATGGAAAGCATGGAAAAAATGTTTCATTGATGGCATTTGGAAAAAATCCTCTTCCGGGGTTTTAAGAGTATCTTTTGCTTGCCAGTGGCTGAAGTGTGGTTAGGGAGGGAGGGGAAAATGTCTCATCCTTCACGTGGAAAAAGGAATTGTACTAGGTTAAGAATT
Source organism: Ploceus nigricollis (assembly GCA_013399945.1). NCBI lineage: Eukaryota > Metazoa > Chordata > Aves > Passeriformes > Ploceidae > Ploceus > Ploceus nigricollis. Next base: position 372,606 of record VXBC01008927.1, on the reverse strand, counting down.
GATTTAATACATTTTAAAAAAGTTTGCAAGGACACTTTGAAGGCTGATGATGACCTGTGGTGTCTCTTGGATGATTCTAATACATCACAGTCCATGTTGCAACACTCAAATGCTCAGAGTATGCAATATAATTAGGAGTAATAGGAGTTCAGATAGGAGTACATATATTTCTATTGACACACGCTTTTTTTTTTTTTGTAGTTCTGTCATAGGAATCAGTTTATATCTTGTTTTATTTAGTGCATTCCAGAAGCCATTCAAGATGCATAGCACCTTCCAATCCTTATGTTTCTGCTCCTCTTTTCCCGTGTCTCATTTGTGCTTGATACAGAGGAGAGGGGCAGTGGCATTCAGGGCAGAGGACAAACCCGCTTGCATCCCTGGGCTGGATCTGTAAAGTTAAAGATTAATGAACCTCCTTGTATGAACTGCAGGGCTCCTGCTTGGGGCAGGGTGTGAGGTGTACCTGGGATGGGCAGGTTCCATTCTTGTTCCTTGGTGTGTTTAGTGCCTGGCTTGGACTTTCTGCCCAGCAAGTGTGTTGACTGCATGACTCCTAGGGACATCTTCTTGTCTAAATTAATTGAAACTGCAGTTTTTATGAGTTCAGAAGTATTGCACCAGTTCTGAGTAGTAATCCATGCTCTGTATTGTTTTATAGAACATCTAAGAAACTTTGCAGTAGGTCTGTTAGTTCATGCGATTGGAAAGTTTCAACATAATGTCTCAACATTTAGTTTCAACATTGCAGACTTTCTTTGGGACATGCTAAAAGGTTTTAACAGTTTCAAACTACCTTTTTTGAAAAAAACTTAAATGAGTGCTTGTCCAAAATTAGAAGACTTTAGGGAGACAAGGTTAATTTCAAAGGTAAAATAACTAAAAACATACTTGGATTTGTCCCCAAGGAAATTCCAAGTTCTTTTCTGCTCTAGGTAAGAAAAGGAATCTCTTTTGCTTTAATCTTTAATTTTTGGTTTTGGTCACTGAACTAAAATACATTTAGGTGTACCAGTCTAACAGAAATCATCCTTGGGTAGATGCTTAAAAATACCAATTGGATTGCAAACTTGTTAGTGCCTATAGCAGGATTACTTTAACCACCAAAATGAAGCATCAATCCTTTCCAAGTGCTACTAGTGACGTATTGCTGGGGTTTTGTTTATTCAGTTACATCCAAAATTGAAAAAAAAAATTATGTTATCTGCTGACTTAATGTAGGGTATAATATGATTGATATTTTTTTATTTTTATTCTGATCATGGGTTTGCATTTTTAAGACTAGACGGAAAAACTCTAGATGAATGTACGGTTTTAATTTTTTCTGGGATTTCCTTTTTCTATTATTCTCTTGTGGTCAGTGCAAATGTTTTCAGCTGTGCACAGGATGTGTTTTGGCATACTCAGGCTGTAGAGAGCAAGATGCAGACAGGAGGTTGATACTTTATTTTGATAAATAAATGCTATCAATGGATGAATTCAGATTGTAATTCTTATCACCATACCTCTTATCTAGGTTTTCAGTATTAGTATTTTTTTTGTCATGACTTGCCTTAGATACTGAACATGGTTTATCATCTGCAGGAGCTTTCACAATACAACTGCTTGCATATTTACTGTCAGACTTCAGAATCTCTGTGGTCCTGTTAAATGAGACCTGCTTTTTATATTAAACAAGATTTACTGGTATGTTTTTGTCCACAGCTGAGTTTTTTTTCCACGAGCCAATTGTTTCTAATCGAAACAATCTTTTATTAGAAGTGTGGTGTAACATGATAAATATGTAATCTGGCGCTTTAGTGCAAGCCTGCTCTTGATGGAAAACATTTGGTTACCTGCTGAAAGGCTGAAGTGGTCATGGGGCAGATGTGGAATGCTGGGACAATCCCTTGGTGCTTGCTGGGTGCTCCTGCCCTCCATCCCTGCTCTCCCAGGCCATTCAGTCTCATCCTGCCCCCTGCTCAGGTTGGTAGGATTGCGGCCACAGCTCTTGGGTCAAAGCTGGAGCTCTCAGGTGCTGAAACTGTGCAAATAGCAAGCACAAAAGCTCAACCTTTTTTTTTTTTTTTTTTTTTTTAATGTGGAACAACTTTACAGTTTTAGCTCCTTATTACATTTGCTTGAAGAAACTTCCAAGTCGAGTCAGGCTTTTTCTGCATCATAAGACTTAGATTTCACCTGTTTAATTTCTTCAAGTGCAGAATTTTGTTTAGTTGCAGGTTATGTATGTGTTCATTCAATTGATCCTTTCTTGCTTTATCTGTTGAAAAATATGTATAATTAATTTATTTTCTTGGGTTTTTTCTTCCTGATAAATGTCTGTGCAGTCATAGAATATTCTGAGTTGGAAAGGACCCACAAGGGTAATTGAGTCCAACTCCTGATGTTCAGCTTATTTTGGGTAAATGATGTAGAAAGTTGCCAAATAAATCTCCCCCTCATACTAAATAACTTATACTGTTAAGTAATTATTCATTTAAGACTGCCAAACTTTTGGGCATTCTTTCCTCAGTATTTGGAAATACTGCATGGAGTAGGCAGGCTGTGAAAAATGCTCAGAAAGCCTGAAAAATGAAATACAAATTTGTTGAAAAGCCTATCAGTATAGGTGAGTGCTGTGTGGGTGTGGTGTAACACAGAGGCACTGTTAAGACACTTGTTAAAATGAATTAGTGTAGAAGTCTCAAAGGGAGCAGTGAGTAGAGAGGGAGCATTTTGCCTTTGCCAACACAAACTACTCTATTCTCATTATACAGAGATAATATCCAAAGCCATTTGCTCTTCTTATTTTGAGGAAAATGCAGTCAGAGAAAAGCTTTAACTTTTGTGTTGAAGTATGTGCCAGCATTAAATATTAGAAATGGGTTTACAAATACAAATTAAATTGACAGAGACTAAAAGTTTATGTGGTAGTATCATCTGGATGCCAGAGTTTGGATTTTATTAGTTGAAAACACTTAAGTATGGGCTGGTTTCAAGTCCACTTTTCATAGCTCAATTATAAGCCAGTTTTTTGGACATAAATACATCTTATCTTCCTCTTTACTTTGAGGAGAACTTTTCCAGAGTCAGCTCACCAATGTTGTTAGTTTTGGGTTGGTTGGTTGATTTTCAGAGATTTGGTGGTAGTAAACATAAAGCAAAATGCAAATTTGTTGCTCTTCTACTCTATCCAAATGTTAGTAAAGTTGGAAGCAGCACAATGCAGTCGCTTCCTCTGTTCTCCAGACTGGTGTTAAAAATGTCACCTGGAGACCTGGGTTGCAGTACATGTGAATTTATTCTGAGTGCTGTGCAGCACAGGCTGCTTTTGTCCCCATGTTCCTCTTGGTCATTCTGCTCTGGCTCTGTGCAGCTGTGTCTTTGTGGTTTTCACTCCCCATTTTAGCTGGATTTCACTAGCAAGCAGTACAGTTGTCTGTGCTCTGAGGTAGCTGCTGATAAAAAGCAGCACTGGATAAATTTCTACACAAAAATAGAGATGCCTTTAAAGATAAATCAGCCTTTTTTAAAGGTGGTTTTTATCTATTTAGGAAATAAACCGTTGCTAGAAGCACTTCTCTTTCAAGCTGCTTTTAAGCTAATTTATTAAATTGCTCAGCAATCTTCTTATGGTTTGTTTTACTGTGATAGCTTCAGTATGTGGCACAGAAGTATTTGTTACCAAGGTGAAGGCTCTTGCTGGAGTGGGCTAATATTTTTGGGGGGAAATACTGTAAAATAATAATTTCAAACACACAGCAGTACAGTTAATTCCAAGGGCAAGCTTGTAGACTGTGAGATTTGTAACACCTCTGCTACCTAGAGGTATCTACCATTTAAGAAGGTTCTCTTTACCTGAGAGTACATCTAGTCTTGTGGGTTTTTTCCATTTATAAAGCAAATTCTTTGGTTTCCACTATTGATTACTTAATACACTTGTTGATGAAAAATGTTTTAAAATTGACAGAAGCAGCTGCTATTTAAAAATGCAAACTAGTAATGTGTGAAAGGTAAACTATATTAGCTAAAGATGTAAAATACAAAAAACATGGCTAATTTCAAATCTTTCTGTCTTATGTTTCGTCACGGACATTTCAAAAGAGATAGTAAACTAATTTATTAATACAAGTCCCATTTTCCTAATGTAATCAGTCCTTCAGGGACTTCTGCTGCTGCTTAACCAATTTGCACCTGATGTTAGAGCTGGGACCTTTTTTAAAGGGGCAAGACAGTTTTCCTCTTTGACTGGAATTTTCTCATTTCACTTTACATGATTTGAAAAGTAAATACTTCCTAGGCTTTTCAGTCCCATCTGGATGGGAGAACAATCCTGATACAAGATGGATGATAGAAGAAAAGCAGCAAATAAACACATATGGGCTTGTTCAGGCTTTTCAGTCACATGAGGCTCTGTGTATGAAGACTAGGAATTCATCCATGTTTGAGAAATGTTCAATTTCTTTTTTAAGGCAGCTGTTATCAGAAGACATCAGACAGTAAAAACATGGTATCTATCTTATAATTACTGTCTTTGTAGAATTTATCCAGTTAAAACAAGAAAGGATATTAAGCACTTTTTGATAAAGTTTTTGATGGACAGACCATGTGCAAGGAGCTGGTATTGAAGAGCAGAATCCCTTTCCATTCTGTTTAAAAACTTGGAGTTTTTGCCATGAGATTTATTTCATGCCCTTTTGAATATATTACCAGGTGCACTTTCTCTTTAGAATCTCCACAGTCTGAGCTTTTCTGTAGTGCCTTCTATACCCTGCTTTACTTAATTACAATTTTTAAAGTTAAGGTAATTTAGCCAGCAATGAATGTGTGTTGAATGATGAGTGTTGCAATCATCTTGCTTTCTGTCTTTGACCTTTTTTCCTGGAGTTTTTATTTCCACATAGTTTAGTAAAGAAATGCAAAGCACTCCTGCCTTAGGAGAGTTCATAAACACATGGGAAGAGGCTCTCAAGGGAAATGGGAGATTGGCTCCAGACCCATTTGCATGGAAGGGGATATGGAGCAGGCATCTCTGCTGCCTGAGCAAGTGTGACACCTTGCAAAAAGGCAGTATCAGCTTACATTTAAGAATAAATGCATTTAACTGTGTAAAGCCTAATGTAATCACTGGATGGTAGACTTGCTTGGAGCATCACCACTTGGACATGTTCTGCATAGGAGTTGAGGTGTGTTTAGGTAGGGAAACCTTGCTGGGCTTGATGTATGGGCTGTGGTACACACCAAAGCAGAATTTTAGAAGTTACACACATGTGCTGTCCAGGCTATGGTGCCTGGGAAACCTGTTGCATCTGCAGGGTGAGATACAGGCATAGGATGTGTTTTATTTGGAGTGAGAACTTGCACAGAAGGACTGTGGCTCAGATGGTGAACGGTAATTCAGAACCATCATGAAGAGAGCAGTTTGAACAACAAGACAAAAATAGCCCTCTGAACAAAATGCCCTTGTTTTTCTAATGATGCACCTTGAAGGTAAACCAGAAAGAGCACATTTTGATTTCCTTCAGTTTTGGGTTTTTTACTCCCACTTGCTGTACTTTTCCCACAGAAAAAAAGTTTCTTTTTTTTGTTTTTCAAGTTGCTTTGTATCTTTCCAGTGGGACCAGCATTGAAGGTACATCTTACTTCTGTTTGTGTGTGCATTTTAAATATGTGACATTTCTGTTAGCCCAGGTCATTAGGAGCAGCTGAGGAATAGGCTGCAACCCAGATTTGCTCTAGGAGTTGGAGATCAGGTGATGCCTGTCCTCGAGTGCTCTTGTCTGCTTGTGCTCAGTTAACTCCTGTCTTTGTGTGGAGCTGTCAGAGAAATGGCACTCACAACTTGTGTTGGACCCCCCCAGCTCTGTGCTACTTCAGGAGCAGCTGGACAACTGCATTGCCCACGAAGCATTTGTCCCCCTGTTCCTCACTTTTGTTGGAATTACAGTTGTGCTTGAACTAGGGTGTATAACTCGGGAGAATGGCATTTGTTGTAGGGAGGAAAGCAGTGGAGCAAAAGCATGTGGTCATAGTCTGTGGTTTGTAGATGGAGGTTCTGGTAATGACATCCTTGTTACAAGTTCTTAACCTCAGCACTGTTTCCTTTTGGCTTTAAAATTGTCTGTGTGACTAATGCACAAGTAACCTCCCAGTGACATTGCTTTTGTGTCATAGCCTCAGAAACATCTATTCTAGGTGAGAGAGCAGATGTAAGAAATCCCATTAGTGCTGCTGAAACCATTGTGGGAAGCTCTTTGGCTATCCTTCCAGAGAGCTTTTGGGCAGAGAGTGCAGAGCTGCTGTGCAGTTTCAGGATGTGAGTTTTTGAGGGTCATGATCACATGCTGAAGATATTTCTCCACTGATAGGTGAGATAGGGGTTAGTAGAGTTAAGTCAGAAGGAACCTTTATTAGGTGCTCTCCCAAACCTGTTTGTGCTATCAATGTCCATTACAAAAGGATAATGTTTTATTGTTTTATTTATCACATACCTCTGTAGACTACAGAGTGGTGCTGCCTTTTGGAGAAGGCATTACAGGGAAATCACTGGGGAATACCAGCTATATATATATATATATATATATATATGCTGAGAGAGAGTGTGGGAGGGGGTTCTCCATATACAGACATGCACATATGTATAGAGAATGTGTAGTGCTCTTGGATTCTCTGTAGCTGGTTTTCTGAACTAAAGTTAAAGGCCATGATTATCCAACAAATTTTTTGCCTGATTGTTTCTTAGAGGTTTTTTCCTTTTTTTTTTTTTTTTTTTAAGGTTT
>VXBC01008927.1:322550-365808 GCA_013399945.1 Ploceus nigricollis | reverse complement strand
TTTTTTTAATGAGCTAATAGGCCTACAGAAACACTTCAGGGAGCTGAACACGGAGAAATAGAGGGAAACACCCAAACAATCAAGGCTTTCACCTTTGGGATTTTGTAAATCAGTTCTGTGTTACAGATTTTAATAGAAATCAGCTTATACCATTACACTCCAGTGTGCAGTGCCTTGTGCTCTTACTGCTGAATGCCCCAAATTACATGTGGGAAAGCTGAGTCTATGTCTCATTAATGGGATGTGCCTGCCTGTCTTCATGCAAGTCCCTTCTGCCACTCTTCAATTCTGGATAGCAAGACCAGGGATGATTTATGGAAAATCCAGTGTTGGTGCTGCCTTATGATATCTCTACTATCAGGATTCCTTTTCTGTAGCAGCAGTAATTCCTGCCCTGGAGAAGCTGGGGTGTGCCTTGTTCCCCTGTGAATCATTGATTAGTCAGACACACGTTGCTATGTAAGAACTCCTTATGGAAACTGTATACTTGTGGAATTTGGATTGCCTATAGTATCCTTCTTTTCATGTGATTTAAGTATTTATTTAAGTGACAGTGATCTGATCAGTCTGAATAAAGCTTTGTATCTGCAAAAGTTAATTTGTAAAGTATCCCACGGTGACTAGATTGTGCATTTATTATTTAAGATTTTTATCGACTTTCATTTAGTTTTAACTTAGCTTTTTGCATCATCTATCTCTTATCATTTTAACTCAAGAGTATCTCTATATGCATTAGTTATGAAAATCAGGTTTAGTGTTTATAATGTGCTGTGGTCCCTGGCTGTGCTGTGAGCCTGAGGCTCCCAGGGGAGCAGGGGCCCATGTGCCAGCGATGTTGGAATGCCAGGGGTGCAAGGAAGTCTTGTACATGAGAGATGTGAAGTGTTGTGTAGGACACTGCACTGGACACTTGCTGGTACAATGCTCTAATATTCAGAGATGCCATGCAGGTTTTTTTCCCCTTTCTTTTCTTGGAAGCCTAAAAATGCACTACTTTTTTTTCCCCTGAGTTGGTACACTTCTTGCTGAGTAGGCCATAGTATTTTTATATATGCTGATTTTATGTCTGAATACGCTCTTTTTATGTAAAATGCATCTTTCATGAGATTATTTTTCTTTCAGTCTTGCTGGCTGTGTGTGTGCTGGGCAAACTCCCACCCACAAGCAACTAATCTGCCAGTTACCTGCAACAGTTCAGCTTTTGCTTTCTTTGAAATGCTGAGTTTAATAATCAAACAGTATTAACTTTTTTAACTGTTAGAAAACACTTCTAATCTAGTAGTTGGAGGTTTATGCAGCATTCATGCTCCAAAGTTCTTGTGTAGATTTAGCTTTAAAATCTGCATGCCATAGTTCTGGTTTGCAGGGGAGGGTAGAGGGAGTGAGTCAGTATTTGCTGGTTTACTTAGTAATTGTGGCACTAAAAGCTTCTTAAAACACTATAAATGCAGTGAGCAGTTGTACTCTGCATGATAGGTTAAAGAAGCACCAGTTTGTGGAATTCTTGATATTTCTTTTGGGAAGTAGATCTTTAAGAAGAAAATCAAACTTCAATGAGCAAAATCCAAGTTGTGTGTCCTGAGGTGAGGCACATGTAGTGCCTAATGTCTTCATGAGGTGTGAAGTTCTTTCTGATATTTAGTTTCTTTTTCATTATTTGTTATCTTCTGCCTGCGAAGTTTTCTTTGTCAAGAAACATTCCTGATGATTTGTATGAAGTCAAGTTTCTGGGCATGGTTACTCACAACTGTTACATGAGATGGGGTTTACAGCTTTGAAAATCCATCTCTTGCAAAGCATTTGTGGTGTTAGATGAGGTCCTGTGCTAACCACTTTGTAATTCAGAGAGAAACCCACCTTCCCTCTGAGGATGTGATCTCTTGGCCAGCGCTGATGGATGTAATTAGTGTCAGGGATGGAAATTGTGTAGGTGTTGCTGCTCACTGCTATGTGAGAGGCATGGCAGCCAGAGCTGCTGCAGCAGCACTCCTCTCCCAGCCTGGGCAGCCCAGCCTCCTCCTGTGTTACTGCCATGAATTTATGGTTTGTGAGAGTTACTGCTGCCTTACACCTCCTAAGATCTTCCAGCTTTACGTCAGAGTGCTGAAAGCTGTAGAGGTGCTACTACAGCCTTCATGCCTTTGCTGATAGTGCTAATTCAGTGCAGCTGCACTAAAATAAAATGAGAACTTTGTTACATCTGTGTTTGTTAAAAACATGTGGGTAAGCTCTAACTCCTGAGCTAGAGCTGTGCATTTTGGTCTGCATGGTTTAGAATTTGCCTGTGCTGCTTTAGTGGCAACATTTCTAGCAGCTGGTTTTGGTGCCCTGAGTTTTGAAGTTATTGTTCATGAGTACTTTGTTAATTTCTTCAGTTTTCCTGCATCGTGATAATGAAGATAATGTATATATCCATAGCACATTCTGGAGACTGGGTAATGAAGATAATGTATATATCCATAGCACATTCTGGAGACTGGGTGAAGGCATGTAGTTATTTTACCCTTGCTTTCTTTATTCTTATTGGACACATTTTGATGCTGTTTTCCATTTGTGAAATGGCATGGCTTTTGCTAGGACTTGGCATTATCAGCTGCTTGTGACATGAGGATGACCAGCCCTGCCTCACGCCCAGCTGGCAGTCCATGGGCAGGGCAGCTTTTCCCCCTATAGTGGAATTACAAAAACACTTCTACCACTAACATTAGCTATATGAAAATATTTCAATGGAGATGCTAGCTGCTGAGCAGGGAGGAACAAAAATTATACTCCTAAACATTGATAGATTGAATTACACACTTTGTGTTCCTTAGCGAAATGTTATTAAGTAGAAGTTAGCAGTGATGCTTGCTTGATCTGTGGCTGGGAGCATTGTTTTATACTTTAAAAGTGAGAAATTCTTAATTTGCCTTAGTTTTTTTGTTTATTTTTATAGAAAAGTCAGTGTGGTGCCCTTCTGATATGGGAAGAGGGGTCTGTTCGTTAAAAATTAGATATTTTGGTTATTTGTGGTGTTAAATATTGCAACCAAATTTTTTTTGCCTCAACAGGTACACAAAGCTCGGATATGCGGGTAACACTGAACCCCAGTTCATTATCCCTTCATGTAAGTATTTGTTACTTGTGTATCAATGCTAAAGTCACTCTTGGACATCCTGTAACATGCCATTGAAAAACCCCAACATTAAAAGAGGATGACTTGACCTCTGAGTGGTGACAGTGACTTTTTTGTTTTGCTATGGATACTCAGTTTAGAAAGATGCATTCATTAAAAAAGGATAGTAATAGTTGAAGCTAATTTTTTTGGACATTGAAATAATGTAAAAATCCAGTAGCATGGCTACATTTACCTTTTAGAAGGTTTTTTTCCCTGTTCAGTGATTTATCTTATAAAACAGTGAGTTGAATATAACTGAAAAAAATTAAATTGTATTATTTAATATCTCTGGGGTTTAAAATTTTCTGCTTGCCTGGAAGTTGTCAGTATTACAGCTATGTTAATTTACTATATTTTGCAAATGTAACAAAAAACCATGTCAGTTTTCTCCCCATGTAGAACAGCTTATTTATTTGCTCCCTGGCTCCTGAACTGTTTCTCCCACTTGAAGAGATACAGTTCTACTCCAGAGAGTGCAGCTCACTCAGCTTCCCTTAGAAATGCTTCACCTTTTGACCTCCTACACCACTTGGCAGTTCCTCATTGTTCATCTGTGCCAAAGTAATCATGGATTACATCCTGGTGAAAAGGAATAATTAGCACACCCAGTTTTCCTTGCAAATACAGCAGGAAGAGAGCTGGAACTAATACTACTTCAGCACAGTCACTGTGAAATAATCTTGGAAGTTCAGGCTCTGTGTTGATTTTTCAAGGAAATGTGCTTCAAAAAGTAATTTTCATGGAAAGATAAGGTAATTCACTTATATGAGAACAGGAAGATGCATTTAGAGAATCCATTCTGTATCTTCTATTTTGGCTTCTAATAGGTATTTCTTAGATTATTTGGTTTTCCAAAGTAACTTTATTAAGTTTCAGTGTCATATAAAATACAGTTTTGTTTTTCATACACAAGCTAGTTTTAAGATTAGATATTAAAGTTTCTAAACATTGAAAAAATGCTTACAGTGCTCTTTAAACTTTGTAGCACTTGTTAAAACATAAATGAGCAAGTGATTATTTAATTTCAGAAACATGGTGTTTACATACTTTTTCTGCATCTTTAGATTTGGTTATTTAATTTGAAGATCACTTTCTTGTTCCAAAAAAGAAGAAATATGATATTTTAAACACTGGGAATGAAATGACCTGTCAGATCATTAAGCAGGGAAATTTTATCCAACAGGGATGCTATTAAAGTAGAAGAGAAGGAGGGGAAATGAGATTTTTTGACAGCCTTTTGATGCAGTCTGGTGTATGGAAAAAAGGATGCTCAGTCTAGATGCTTCTACAGCTGAAATGACCCTTGACTGCAATTCTTTCAATAAAAAAGGCATTTTTCTCATTTGTGCTGTAGTCCAAGCTAGATAATTACAGTAACGGCATGAGTTTGTGTTAATCCTCTGCCTGGAATGAAATAAAATAACGCTGGGTTAATCCACATTAGAGAAACAAAAATAGAGTACAACAGTACCTAGTTTCAAAGTAAAATGTTACAAAAAAAGCACTTTGGTGTCTATAATGTCCTTAATGTTATTCCCTGTGGAAAAATGGTTTGGTTTCTCCTTGCACTTCCAGCAGTGGCATTTTATCAACTGGATTCTCTAAAATTAATGTTTGCTGTTAAACAGGTCTGAGCAGCATTCCTTGTGCCTTGTTCACATGTAGCTTATCTTATTCACTCCTGCTCTTAACAAATTTTTTATCTCCTTATGAGGTGTTCTTGATTTTATTCTGAATATGCTTCTGTAGAGATGATAAATGCTTACATGAAAAGTGAAGTAAATGAGAATATATTGGGCCAATTTTTTGATGTGGCTTGGGTTCACTAGTTTCTTCCCTGACTGCATTTTAGATCTTAGATAATTAATTTTGATTTTTATTCACTTAAGCAGGTTTTTCCTGCTGTTTGTTAAAGTGGGAGTCACCTTCTTTCCATTACCCAGCAGTTCCCTTGATTTTTCATTATTTCAGTTTATCTGTGATAGCTAATGGCTTTTTCTTTACTTCTAAAAGAAAAAACTGGCTTGAGTAGTGTCAGCACTACTACATTGATTCAGTGCAAGGATATTATTTTTTTTTCCCCCTAAAAGCTCTTAATTCTTGTGCCAAGCAAACCAAAGGCAACTGCTCCAAGTATTGCTGGGATGCTGCCCATCCTCAGGCCCAGCAGCTGAGGTTTCAGCAAGATTTATTTTCTTGTTTGTATTTTCAGGATATGATTCTTGCTTCAGGTTGTTTGCTCCTAATTTCTGCCTTTTAAATGCAGGGCTGGACAAATATTTGAGACCTCCCATCTTGTTTTAGGCTTGTAACAGGGTGAAATCTGTTGGGTTTGAAAGTTGGTATAATCCTGTGGCAAGTGGTGGACTTTATTTGGAAGTTCTTGAGGATAAGACACATCTGGACAGAATAATTCCCCCAGATGTGTGAGCTCTGTAACAATGACCTGAAAATATTTGTCAAGGTTCCTCTCTTCACTTGCAGCAAGCACCTGCCTTGCAACATTTCCTTCCCTGTGATTTTTAGCTTCTGCTTCCCATCTACCCCCCTTCTGTTTGGCTCCCCCCAGCCTTCTGCTTCCTCTCTGCTCTCCTGTAAGCAGCTACAGAAGTTACAGTATGATTCAGTTTTCTTCCTGAAAAGCTCAAAATAATGACTTCTGTTCCATCCTGTTCTGTCTTTCACAACATTCAGCTTCTTGGTTCCTCTGGCTCTGCCTGTGTTGCTCAGTGTGGGAAGGGAAGGGAGGAGGATGAGGAGGATCTGTGAGCTCGGGGTGCTTTACCCCTTAGCCAGCTGCTGCTTTTCATAACTTTTTTTAATTGTAGTTGTGAGCAAACATAACTTCTTGCTGAAGGTGAGAACTAGAAAAATACTTCTGCCATTGAAAGAGCTTTTGGAGCACAGCCTTAGAACAGCTGAGGCTGATTTAATGCTTGGATATGTGAATTTCTTCATCTGTGTAGAGGGTTCTGTTTAAAGGCAATTAGTAAGATTTGAAAAAATACAGCCAGTATTGCTGGTGCTGCAGCCCTGATGGCTGGAAAGTGATTATTTTTAAAAGAATAACAACACTAATAATAATACTTAAAATTGTTATTGTTATTATTGGAGTGTTCAGAAAATTAGCATGTTTGTTGAATAAAATGAGATCTGTAGGGCTATCCTATTTTAGTGTTTCTGAGTATATTTTATCTTTCTGGTTGCATGTTGGGTGTGTAACAATTAAATTTGTATTTAAGTCTGTTACTGTGTTACTTTTTAAGTCCTTACTATGCCTACCCATGACTGGAAGTCAAGTTATCTGTGTTCTGTGTAGCTTTTCTGAGTTACACTTGAAACAAAGGATGACTGAGATCAGTGTGTCTGTTTTTCCAGTGTAGGTTTTAATTTTTTGGCACAGGATATATGACCTGCAATAATGTTTGTGTTCTCTGTTGAAGGTATTGCTATCAAAGAGTCTGCAAAAGTGGTGGATCAAGCACAAAGGAGGGTTTTGAAAGGTGTGGATGATTTAGACTTCTTCATTGGGGACGAAGCAATAGAAAAACCAACTTATGCAACCAAGGTATTAAGAAAAATTTTAAAAATCATTTTTCAATACTGTTTAGTAAACATCAAGTGTTCAGTAAATATAATGTTAAGAATGCTTTTTGAATAACTTAAATCTTATTTGTTTATTAACTTTGTTTAAATAGAAAATAAGCTTTGGTATTAATTTTGTTGACCTTGGGAAGCCTGTGGGAATTTGCAAAACACTGTGAATATATATGTTACACATATATATATTTCTTCATAAATGAAAGGAGGCTGAGAGGGTGTTAAGTGGAAATGCCACATTCTCTTGTTCCTTGGCAACTTCTGTCAGCAGCATGAGAGTGGGACACTGGGCTGAGGGAACTTTTGGTTTATCCCAGTGCCACTGTTCTGCTGTACTGAGAGAAATGCAATGTGTTGTTTCTGCTACTCAGGGTTAGAATCAGAATTTTCAATAGGTGTCACATAGGAATAGGGGAAGCTTAAATCAAGGTTTCTTGCCTGTGTAGATCATATACTTTTAATGCAGTTGAAAACAGATTTTTCTGTTTGGTTTTGGAGTTTTTTGTTTCCAATTATAATTTGGTATTTTTCTCCAACAGTGGCCTATCCGCCATGGTATAGTTGAAGACTGGGACTTGATGGAGAGGTTTATGGAGCAAGTAATCTTTAAGTATTTAAGGGCAGAACCTGAGGACCATTATTTTCTTTTGGTAGGTAAATTTATGCCCTGCCTAAGAAGATCCGTATGATGAATAACAATGTGTTGATTCACATAAATTCTTAAATATAAATATTCTTATTTTGAAAACAAAAGTAAATAAATTACCTGGAGCTTTCTTGTGCTGCCTTAAGCCATCCAGGTTCTTTAATTTTCTGAAAATGTCAGTGTGTTTGAACAGCAAACATTTTTCTGTTCTCTTCTCATTTCCCTCCCAATTGTCTGATTCATCATTTTGTTATTTTCCTTCTCCACTGAATTCAATAATCAAGTTTATATGTTTGAGACAAAAACAATACTTGTGTTTTGACTTTACATAATTGCAATTATTTTGTTTTTACAGTACTGCCATCTGGATGAAGTATCTAGAGAGTAAATTTCTGTCTTTTATTTTCTATGAAACTGGAAGGGTTGATTGTCATATTTGGGCTGATTAGATCTCAATTAAGGTCAATGTTATTCTGAAGCATCTGCTATTCCTTAGTATTTTATTTAGGGTCATTGAAATAGGCAATTTGGTTTAATGTGATATTTATAGACCAAGTTTGGAATTAGAGGTGTTGGCCATGCCTGTTTAAATGCCTTCATCTTCTTGAAGCAATAAGTAAGTCCTGTTGCTCAAGGCTATGTCCAGCCAAGCTGTGAATATCTCCAAGGGTCAAAATGCCATTACAACCCTGGGCCCCTTTTCAGTATTTGACCCGCTTTAAGTTACCTTTTTTTCTCCTAATACCTACTTAGGATTTCCCAAGTGTAGTTTTGTGTCCCTGGCCCCTTGTCCCAACAGCTTTGTGAAGAATCTGACTCCCTTCTCTTTTTACCCTCCGTTATACAGTTGCTGCAATGGAAGAATGATGTTTTCTTTTCTCAAGTATTCTGTAGCACTATCCAAAATGCTCCTTCAGAGTAGAGCCTTGAGTATGTTTGATATTTCAATGAAAGCTGTAGCACACTATTATGGTATGTTTTACGTTGTTCAACTTCTCTCACTGGAGTACATTCCTGTAGCTGAGCATATCAACTTGTGTTACAGTGGCTGCCTTCTGAAGGAAAACAGCTCTTTTCACTGAGAAATTTAAAGAATGTCATTCTTTATGTGCTAAACTGCATCCTTTGACATATTTTGATAGTCCTTGATTCTTTAAAGTGAAATCAAAAGTTGTAATGAGCTAACCAGCCCACAAAGGGGGTCTTGGATGTAAATTCTTAAGTAGTAACTAATGTAATTTTTATTGCATTTTTTTTTTCTTTCTTTTAATGCAATTTGCATAAATTCTTAAAAGCACCCTTTGTCTATTACTATTTTTACATGCTATTGTTGTTGAATGACTCAACTTAGGAGTTGGTTCTTTTTTTTCAAGTCAAATGTTTGGTTTGAATGTAAGTAAAACTCATTGGGGGGTTCTTTTTTTTTTTGTGTCACAGACTGAGCCTCCATTAAATACTCCAGAAAATAGAGAATATACTGCTGAAATCATGTTTGAGTCTTTCAACGTTCCAGGGCTATATATTGCTGTTCAGGTAAGGGGAGGACTGTTGAAAGTCACAACTGCAGTATTTTTCCTTGGGCTAAAACTAATTTCACTGTGAAAAAACTGTGTAAGTGGTGTTTGGAATATGTTTATGTCCTTCTGGTTGGCAGTTCCAGCACTGCATGTTTGGCATACTTTGATTCTGTGGGTGGTTACTGGATACTGTTCCTCTGTTACCTCTACAGGCTTCTGAGCAGTAGAGTATGATATCTGTTGCATCATAAGTAATTAAAAAAACGACACCACATCATAATAATTCTATTAATCCAAGAACTGAATCCCTTTCAGTATGAAGTAACGAAAAACTATGTTTGAGCATGGCTGAAAAAATACCAGACAAGTGTCAAAAATTACATTTTGCAGCCTCTTTTTTCTAAGCTGTTGTATAGACATATAGGATATTAAATCAGTTTCCATGCTGTAAGTTACCATGGGGGTCAGTCTGTTCTTGGGAGGAGTGGTGGAAAGTGAGGTCTGCAGGCAGATGTTTTGCCAGTATTTGATTTTAGTGTGTTTTTTTTCCAAGGCTGTCCTTGCCTTAGCCGCATCTTGGACATCAAGACAAGTAGGGGAGCGAACACTGACTGGCACAGTTATAGACAGTGGAGATGGTGTCACTCATGTTATTCCTGTGGTAAGTGTGCCTCAAAGCTACACAACAGCTTCAGTGGAGAATTATTTGTCCTCTAAGTTCTCTGAAGTGTACACCTACACACACTGAAGTATAGACAGGAGTCTTCAAAAACATCAGATAATTCCAGGGCTGTGGGTGTGAGATTTGGTTAATTTTGTAGTACAGAAACTCCTGAAGAACTTCTCTGTAACCCCGAGTTTGGCAGGACTAATTGTCTTTCAATGACTTACCTTAAAAGGTGACTTGCCAAGGCCATGCTAAGTGATGAGTGAAATTGCTTTAGCACATTTCTATTCTGGCTTGCTGTTAAGAGTGAATAGGCTCTTTACAGTAGTCAGTACAAATAGTTTGACTTCTTATTTTCATTTAGCTTAGTCCATTTCATTGGGGGGTTCAAATAATGAAGTATTAGAGGGCAGATGTAGTATTGTTTATAGTTTTTCTTCATCTGTTCCTAGTATTTAGTAGTGTTTCAGCATACAAGAAGAGGCAAAGTTCCTGCTTGACTGGAAGAAAACAACCTCTAGGGTTGGTTAGTGTTGAATATCTGTTCCAATACAACAAGTTGCTAAAGCAGAAACTTGGATGATTGTGTGATGTTTTATTAAATAATGAACACCTAGAGCTGCAGTAATTTTCCTTACTGTCAAATTATTGTCCATCTTCCCTGGGGGAGCTAAATTGTACCAGATATATTTGTATTTTCAAAATGAAGTTAGATTACAATTTTTAAGACAAATATCTGTACAAAGCCTTATCATGCCACAGTAATAGCAATTTTTTAAAAACAGTTGACAGTGTATGTTTGACCACCACCAATGCATGTAGCAATTTCTTATTAATTTTGGTGGAATATAGTGGCTAAAACTTTGTTCATACTGTTCATCCAAGTTAGTGTATTTTTAATAAGACTTAGGAAACAATTGACACCTCAGACCTTCTATAGGTAAACTTTTAAAATTTTTCTTAGTAGTTCAAAATTACTGTTTAAAAGAGTTGGACTTTTCCTGATTTGTGGATTAGGGGGTTTCTTAGTTGAAATAAGAGTAGGTAGTCTATATCATTTGAAGCATTAACCTCCTTTGCAGAATGTAATTTACTTCTGAAATTTTTAAACATGTTGAACAAATTGTCAACAATGTTCTACCATTTCTGTTACAAAATAGATAAAAAGGAATTAACAAATGCTTACCTCTGTAGTGAAGTAATGGTAGATTTTTTTTTTATGACGTTATTTTCTGTGTTAGTAAGATATTCTTGTACGAACATGAGGTGTGTGTATATAGGAAAACTTAAGCATTTTATGAGTGTGATATCTGGATTCCTCTGTTTGGATTTAGCATGTCTGGTAAGGTTGAAGGCCAACCTTGCACACTTGGTTTCTTTGTTTAGACCAGATGTTTTTAATGCATTGATACTGGTCCCCAGGATGAGTGTGACTTGTAAGGGTAGGTTGATGGATGAGGATGGGCCAGTCTGATGTTCTGAGCAGTCTCAATTAATGTGCTGAAATGATACATTTTCTCCCTGCTTTCAGAAAATTAATTTTGGTTCATGTGGATTGTAACGTCTTACATCAGTGGCTGTGACTGCAGGGCCACATCAGTTATTCTAAAATAATATTTCACCAAAAAAGGTTCCTTGACCTTTTTGGTAAGAGTAACCTCATTTTGAAGAGAAAATAAAGGCCAAGGAATAGTGAGTATAGTGATTTGTCTGCCTTATGTACTAGTGACCTTTTTGTTCCTTCTGACTTTGTAAGAATTATGAACCAATGCCATGCAAAGTAAAGTAAGGCTATACTGTGAAGAATTGGATTTGTGGTAATTAAATGAGCCAGTCTTAAAGGGCTTTAGCCTCAGAATCACAGGTAGTGGGTAGGAGTTTAGACTCCATGCCTTTCTCTCTCCCTCTGAGCTTTGGTGAAAGTAATTCTTATCAGTACCTTTGTCCCCATTAATTTTGTGTACAGGCTGAAGGATATGTGATTGGCAGCTGTATCAAACACATTCCAATTGCTGGCAGAGATATCACATACTTCATTCAGCAGTTGCTGAGGGAGAGAGAAGTAGGAATTCCTCCTGAACAATCCTTGGAAACAGCTAAAGCAGTGAAGGTAATGTGAACATTGCAGATCTTAAAGTTATTTTATATCACAACTTGGTATCTTGTTTTAAAGTACAAGAATATGTGAAAGTAATTGTATTTCTGAGTAATGGGACTCTGATTCTAAGTAATATAAAAATGTCTTAATATTGTAATAACATGAAATAGCTTAAACTCAGGGTTTACAGTTCGGTTATACTTGCTCAGTCTGGCCTGGAATTTCACCTGTTGTCTCCCCTTTCTCTTCTCCTCCATTATCATTATTGTTGTTACTATCCTGTTGCTATTATTATTGTAATGTTCTGGAGGAAATACTGTTGGCTGGATGTGTCATATAAAGAGCTGTACTTGCTCTTATATTCTTTCTGAATATTAATGTGTTCTTTTTTGTAATACATATTACATAGAGAACAAAGCTATTCTGAAAGACATTCAGCTTAAAGTACACTTCAATTTTGTTTCTCTGGCAGTTCTTCAATGTATTTCAGAATTAATTTCTCACAATCTTCGAAGTTTAGAGGAAAAGCAGAAGAAAAGTAATTTAGCTCAGCCAGAGCCCTCAGTGCTGCACAGAAATGATCTGTAGTAGCATAGCCATTATCTACCTGTGTACAGTAAATGTCAGTTCAGCTGTTGTGAGGCCTATTCTTTATCTGCCAATTTAATATTTATTCTTAAAAGTTTAAATTACTACATTTTTGAAATTCCTTACCAGTTTTCTATACTTTAGATAGTTCTAACTGTATCTATTCAATTTTCAGGAACGCTTTAGTTATGTTTGCCCTGACTTAGTAAAAGAATTTAACAAGTATGACACAGATGGTACAAAGTGGATTAAACAATATACTGGAATTAATGCTATCTCAAAGAAAGAGTTTACCATTGATGTTGGTTACGAGAGATTCCTGGGGCCAGAGATTTTCTTCCATCCTGAGGTAAGTTGATTTGAATTGTCTGTACTTTGTTTTAGATGTGTTTTAGATGATAGCAGAGAAATCCTATTTGCAAAATTGTAAAGTGGTTATCTTTACTTACATTTCTTCTTATTTATAAATAGATACTGGCTATTGTTGCAAGTCAGTCTGCTTTGATTCTTGATTGCTACTAATCTTTATACAAATCCAGGTTGATGCACAAAGCACTTATAAATGACAGCAAAAATATTTAACAACTGCTTCCATTATTAGTTTTCATGACATCTCTAGTATAATAGAATGGTTCTTTCCTTTTTTTCCTCTTTACCTCTTTGCAATACATGGTCCCCCACAGTGACTTGACTTGGTTTTATTCCTGATTGCAGTTTGCTAATCCTGACTTCACGCAACCAATCTCAGAAGTAGTAGATGAAGTTATTCAGAATTGTCCCATTGATGTTAGACGTCCTCTATATAAGGTCAGCAGCTGTAATGTCTTTTTTTTCTGTATGGGTTTTAGAAGAATTGTGATTTTTATCAAGGTACATATTTGAAACTCTTAAAAACCAATATCTAATGATCAAAATTAACCATTTTCCTAGAAATTAATCCAATATGCAGAAGGGTTTGTTGTTCACGTAGACATTTTCAGAATGTGCTTTTTCATTAGGGAAACAAAAACTGAGCAGAAGTGGTGAGATGTAATAAGATATAAATGGATTTTAAAGCACAGACAATTTTAATGTGGCAAGCTCTTGGTGAGTTCATGTTGTGTCATGCTTGTATGCTAGATAATTTACAATAAAAGCGTACTTGCTAACTGTAGCTTTTAAAACTGTATTTAGATATTTAGAATTTAGGATCTGGGTAGCATGGAGACTTGCATTTTCAGACATGGCTAACAAATTTCGTTATTCAAAACAGAATATTGTCCTCTCTGGAGGCTCAACCATGTTCAGGGACTTCGGTCGCCGTTTACAGCGAGACTTGAAAAGGACTGTTGATGCCAGGCTGAAACTTAGTGAAGAACTTAGTGGTGGCAGACTGAAGGTTGGTTCATGCAGCTCTTGCACCTAACAAGTATCTGTTACCTGGAAAATGTACAAATAACATCTTTCAATGATTGCGGTCTTTGTTGAAGTGTCTTTATCTTACTTGAAGTTCTTACAGAGGCTTTTCAGAGATTCATCCATTACACTGATCACACACCAGCAGTTGGCCACTCCAGCTGTCTTTGTGCTTGGTGTTTATTGATCAGTTACAGCTCATTGTGCTCAGTCTCTTGAGCTTGAAGATAAGCTAAATGAATCAAGCTCATTGTTGAGCCGTCAGGAGCACCAGGAGCACGTGTCCTGTGAGGAATGAGGGAGCCTTGATTAGAGAAGGGAAGGCTTTGGGACTCCTGATAGCGCCTCAGTACATGTGGGGAGTTTACTGATATTGAGGGTTTTATCCAGCTGAACCTCAAAACCTTCCTCTGGCTTCATAGCTTGCCCTGCCTTGAGCAGGAGGCCAAACCAGAGATATGATGTGGTCCCTTCCCACCTCAATTATCTTACAATCCTATAAAGGACTTCATGTTTTTACTAAACTGCATCATCCTTAATTTGTGCTCTTTCCACTGCAGATCTCTGACCTAACTGTTGCTTCTTTCTGTTGTCTCTGCATAAATAAAGGACCAGCAGAGAAAAAAAAACTGTGGTTTTTTTTCCTTTTAAAGTAAAATTGATTTTCCTCATTTATTTTTTAGAAGCAATCTAGCTAGGTGAACTCAAGCAATCCTTTAAAGCCCCAGCAGAGCTTTATAATATGCCATGAACTCTGAAATTTCAGTCATACACAGTTCTCTGGTCCAAGAAGCATCATTTAGTCTCTGTTTTCTTTACTAGACTTGTACCACTTAGTAAAGAAGCAGAATCTGAGTAAGGAAATTGGATTTGATTCTTCTTCTATTCTAAGTGCCAGGCATGGCAAAGAATTAACCGGCTGGAGTTTTGCAAATGTGTTACAGAACATTTTTAGATACTGTTTCAAATTTCAGCAGGCTGGGCTGGAAAAATAAATTCTGAAACTGTTACATACACTGGCAGTTTTGATTGGCACAAGTAAGGAATAGGTGCCTATGGAGGGAAAGGGAATGGCTGACTGGAATAAGTGCTATAGTTCAGAAAAGTATGACTGACTCTATTGATCCTGGATAAACTTTCAATCTGCAACTGATGCTTTGTTAGAATAATCACATGAAACTTGAAAATTAGCTTCCTCAAACGTGTTTTTTTGAGAAGTTTAGGTGTATATATATATTTATAAATGCATAAATGAATAGTCCATCAAGAAATCAATCAGAACATAGTGTGAAAAAAATGGGTGTGAATGGAAGTATCTCTCTCTGATAAAGCAGGTTACTTATCTATAAACAGGAGCTGTTTCTTACTCTTCATTGTACAAAGGCAAGTCTGATGCCATAAATTTAGATTTACATGCACAGCATTTATGAAAATACTAATTTATGAAAAGTAAGCTTGGTATATACACTCCTTTAAAACTAGATCTGGTTTTTACCAGCAGAAGTGACTTTTAATGTGTTGCTTTTCTCTCCTTTTTCTGCAGCCGAAGCCCATTGATGTCCAAGTCATTACACACCATATGCAGAGATATGCAGTCTGGTTTGGAGGATCAATGCTGGCTTCCACAGTGAGTTTGGCTGTAAAGCTGAGCATGTTTGGGCCATTCTGACAGTGCTTTTGGAGCTCTCATCTCACCTTCATTGTATATTAAATGTGATTGGGGAATTTCTGATAGACCTCAGGTGGTAAATATACCTTCGCTGTTTTTGCATTAGATTTTAAAGACTTGGCAGAGCAAAAGAAAGCTGAATTAAAGCTTTGTGTGAGTTGTTAAATAGTGCATATTAGTTTTGTGGCAGAATATATTCTTTGCATTGGTGTTTAGCCACACATGATGTAAGTTAATTGTAGGATTTCTGTGCTTTGTTTTTTTCCACTGGCTACATAAAAGTTAATATTGTTAAAATAACATGTCTATACCATACACTAATGGTTTTTTCCTTCCCTTTACAGCCTGAATTCTACCAAGTATGCCATACCAAAAAAGATTATGAAGAGATTGGCCCTAGCATCTGTCGTCACAACCCTGTGTTTGGAGTCATGTCTTAAAGCTGACCCTGCTGGGGTCAGGGATGGGGAAGTGGGGAGGAGGAAGAGTCTTTCTGATTACTTGTTTGTCTGATGGCTGGTATTAAGATAACAAACATGACTTGACAATAAGAAAAAGACCAAACACAATTAAGCAGGATCATTTTAATAAGTGTCTCAACATGCGGATGTAGTGGAAAGCCAAAATGATCACGTTTTTTCTTTAGATTGATTATTTGAACCTGTGCGTAACAAAACAAAAAAAGTGGATTTTAGTTCTTTCTGTGCCCTGATATTTTGTATATTAATGAATTATCCAAGATTTGATGGGATTTGATGGTGTGTAGATAGTCAGCTCTCTAATGCTTCCATTGTACCCCTTCATGGGTGCAATACAGGAGCTTGTTTATATTTCATACTTTTTTATACTTTGAGGAAAAATATGAATAAAAGAAACTGTAATATTTGAGGAAAAAAATTTACCAGTGACCAACTTGAAAGTAAATTAAAAAAAAAGAAAAAAAGTCATGACTCATGCAACTAGCTCTTGCAAATCATGACCAGTCTAAATCCTGGGTTCCATACAATGCGAGTGCTTTTGGAACTAAGAAGCTACTATCTTGGATTAACCAATGCCTGCTAGTGCTTTCTGATTACTTGGTGCATTTTCATACTATCTCTTGCTTTAAAAAAAAAAAAGTAAAGACAAGACTGTTGGACCAGTATTGCAGTTCTGTAGTGTCATTTCTAATTAAACCAAATAATCAGGTTATCAAAATTTGGTGTATTTAAAGCCTAACACCATTCCAATAAAGGCACAAAATTTCTTTTTATGTTGGTGTCAGCCTTGTTAATCTCATGACATGGGAAGTTCTGAGCATGGGT
Organism: Ploceus nigricollis; assembly: GCA_013399945.1. NCBI lineage: Eukaryota > Metazoa > Chordata > Aves > Passeriformes > Ploceidae > Ploceus > Ploceus nigricollis. The sequence goes on along the minus strand of VXBC01008927.1, from coordinate 349,167 downwards.
CCCTACATATCCGCTGTGGCTTTTGAGGAGTGAGGTTGGTCTGTGAGGTAGAGATGTAATGTGCTTTGTGTAACTCAAGTGTGAGCATTTTAGAACTGCAGTTTGTGTGTTCAGCTAGCTAGCACTTACCTAGAGAAGCCTGACAGCTCCTCCACTGTTGGGTTTGTTCATCTACTTTGTTCTGTAACTTTTTTCCCCCCACTTTCTTGCAGGTGGTGCTATTCAGGAGTCAGCACTGCGTTTTCAATCTCTGTGGTTTTTCTGCAAGAAAATACCATGTAGATAAAAATAAAGTGGAAACAATCTCTTTCTCATTCTTTCTAGGAAGAACACTTTCTGTAGTGACTGGGATTGCTTTCAATTTCTGTTATTTGATGAGAGAAAACTCTTCTTTAGGCACTTCTGAGCTCACAGAGGGAGTTGAGGCTGTTTGCATAGAGGACCACAAGAGGGAGATATCCCCGTTTCTTCGGAGTTGCAAAGATGCCTCACATTTTCATCAGAGAAGCTTATCAATTGCCAGAGCTTCAAAACTTGGTAAATGTGACTCCAGAACAAGGATAAATGTGGGAAAGTGTTTCTACAGCAAGCATTGTAAAAAAAATTTACATGCTGGAATCAAACAGAACATGATGCCAACAACAGAATTTTGAACAATTTTATTGCAAAACTGTTAGTGACATCTCCCTAACAGTGGTATAGTATTTCAGTTTTTTATAAGTCACTTTTTAACTCAGTTTGAGTCATAACTGATTCATATGGTAAGGAAGACCAATAGGGCAAATATATAAAAAATGAAGTTTGAGTTGTGCTTTTCCAGCAGTCCTAGTTCTGCCACTGTGTCATACTCTAGTGACAGGATATTTTGATACACTGCAGTGGTGTGAAGATAAGGCAAGGATCTTTTTCCTCTCTAGAAAAAAGTATTAAAAATTCACTTGAAAAACTTAAATTCCTGACACACAGATACATAACAGTGAGCAAGTGCAAAGAGAAGGAGTGAATTCCTCTTCCTGTCACACACAGGTGTAGGGAGACCTTGAGTGTTACACAGATTCTGGGTCCATCTTCCTGAGGCCCCAGGGAAGCTGCTCTAAGCTTCTATTTGTCATTTGTGTAGAAGAGAATGGAAGGCAACCATACCCTTACACAACCATTGATTTTTTTTTTTTTTTTTGTAGCTGTGATCTGAAATTATGTTAGCTTTCTCATAGAATGAAGTAAGTGGGAGGTTTTTTTTTTTTTTTGTTAATACCATGGATGTACTTTTGGAGAAGTTACCCAGCCACAGCTNTGTTGTTTTTTTTTTTTTTGTTAATACCATGGATGTACTTTTGGAGAAGTTACCCAGCCACAGCTGATTTTGAGTGTGTTAAAATGACTAAAAAAAAAAGTGTGAGCAGCTCCTGTTAATGACTTGGACTGCATGGAGAGTCATCAATACTTAAATACACCAGACATAATAGTAAATTCAGTCTTGTAGAATGGGAATAACTAACTGGAAATGCTCACATCAGTGTTCTGCACCTGTAACACCAGGTCCAAATGAGATCTGCTGGTGAATGGTGAAGGGCTGAGCAGCCTGTGGGTCAGTCATCCCAGGGATTGTGTAAAGCACACACTGCACAGTGTGGAACACAGGCACTTCCAGGAAAACCCTCTGCAATCTTGAAACGTGGATCTCCCATTGTTCTGTGTGGGGTTGGGCTTAAAGCATCCAAAAGGTTCATTGCCAATGCAAATGTTTAAAAAAAACCCCACGTAGAATGAAATTACTTTTTTTTTTCTCCAAGTGCTTGTTACTGGGGAGGTTACATGAAGGCAATTTTAAACCCATGTAGGAGGATTTAATGGGACTGATATCACAGCAGAGCTTTGTGTGCTATGTATGAGGCTGGCTGACAGAATTCCTTAGGAGACCGTCCTGAAGGGCAGAGGAGCCCAGGCAGGCTGGACCTTCTTCAGGAAGGAAATCTCAAAGACACCAGGAGCAGGCTGTCCCCATCTGCTGAAAGCTGAGCTGGTCATTTCCAACTTACTGATTTTACAGTGTATAGTCTCTCTAAAGGAGATTTAACTTCTACTCTCCTGCTGCCTGCAGGATGGTTGGGAGCAGTGCTGGTTGTGCGCAGAAAATAGCAAAGAGCACTAAACAGCTGCAGTCTGGCCTGCCCAAACTTGGCTTCCTTTACCCTTCTCTAGGAATTTGATTTTATTCCAGTAGATGAGGTAGGACTCCAGGTTTAATTGGCTTAAAAGCTGGTAGTTTTATGCAGCTGAGCTTGGAATAAATCAAAGGGCACTGCCAAGTCGGTTTAGGCTCATCTCTTCATTTTGTACAAATGTTTGTACCAAATGTTAGGTATTGTTGGGGTGGATGAGTTATCACTTGAAAAGCTGCCTGGAGGTGACTGCTGGGCTGGCTGAGCTCCTGCCAGCTGTGGGGTGGTGCTGTGCAGCCTCCCTACCTGATAACTGGTGTTCTCTGTGTAGGCCAAAACTCCTGTGGCAGTAAAATTAAGAGAAATACATTGTTAATGTCACTTAGTTTTTGTTGTTTTGTTCCTTTTTTTTTTATTTCCCCCACAGAAGCAAGGTGCTGGAACAATCAGCTCCAAGTGCTAGTCCAGTACATGTTCCAGTGCATGCCTGTGAGTTTCCTATTTTAAACAGGACAGAGATCCCAGCTCCCATGTGGATGCTGCAGATGTCTCTTTCCTCTCAACATTTTCATCAAAAACTGGGTTGCCAAAGGGAAGGCAGAGCCTGGCCCGTGTTGGCTGCAGGTGTCCCTCACCTCCATGAGAAGCAATGCTCCCCTCTGTGTTTGGGCAGTAGCAAGCACAGTGGCTGTAGGTTTTCCTCCAAAGCTGCAGTATAATTTTTAGTATAAATGCACTTACTGCTGGTGGGAGGGCCAGAGAGCACAGCAGCAATTTGTTTATAGTAGCTGAAGATGTAGAGCTTGATATGAAGCATGTAACACTGGTATGGCTGAGAAAAGAGCTTGTTTTTTTTTCTTCTTTTCATGAATTCAAAGGTCAAGAAAGATGTTTTGTTTGAAAGACAGACTGGCACAGAAGAAGCTGTTCATGAAAGCCCAGAAGTTGACCTACATGAGCACCCCGGACTCATCTTTTTTAGCATCTTGGAGTTGTTCCAATTTTTTAAAATAAATGAACTTTAACTGGAGCAGGGGTTTAAATACATCTCTCCTTCCCAGCTAAATGCCCTGGCTACTCAACTGTATGGAAAATTTACCCCTGGTCTTGTTTGGGTCTCCCCCTCCCTGACTTGTTGCAGAGCCCAAGGCTGAGCCCACAGCATGGCAAGGGGTCTGTCAGCAGTGACTGCTCTGAGATGAAAACCCCACAGCCCCCATTCGACAAGGTGGTGTTTAGCTCTGGGGTGGTTTTATTGTCTTCTCCAGTTTCCCGACTCTGAATTAGCCAGACTGTGTTAGTGGTGAAAAATACCAAAAGCTGTGCCCTGAACAACAGTAAATAACAAATATGAAGCAGCTGGTCTGTCTCCCAATGAACCCAGAAAATCAGGAACATGCACGAATCTGTTGTAATGCAGAGTTGCAGCTGAAGCACCGTGGGGAGGGGAGGGGGAATTGGCCTTATAGCAGTATTTGCAATATTATTATTGCCTTATAGCAGCACGTTTGCAATATTATCATTGCAATTGCACTTTTGCAAGAATATTATTGCAACTGGCCTTATTGGAGCATGTGTTTTAGCTGCGTGAGGCTTTGCCTGCAGGAGTGTGCAGGCTCGGTGCAGTCAGGGTTTCACACTCCGCCACAGGATGGCACTTTCCTACAAGAAATCCTGCGTGGCTGCAGCCTGGAAAACCCCTTGGCACAACCTGCCTGGGAAAAAAGCAGCTGACTGAAAGCATCTGATGGCAAACCTTCCCAGAAAGGCTGGTGCCTTGGAGTCACGTCAAGGTGAGGAGGGTTAGAGCCTTGTCTTTCTGGCTGGAGCCAAGAATCCGTGTCTCCCTGCAGCTGCTCCAGCCAGAAGAGGTGTGAGCTCACCTGTGGGTGCTGAGCAGGACTGAGTCCCTCGGCACAGGGAATCCCGGAGGGGCACTGAAAGGGAACCGATGTCACATGCAGGATGTGACAGCCCTTCAGGGGATAACTGCAAGGAGGTTTTTTCTCTCTCATTGCAATTCAGTTCTGAATTACCTCAACCTGCTTGTAGGGAGTGCACAGGAGATGGCATGAGCATGCACCCGTCCCATAAGCAGAGATAAAGGTAGGGAGAGCTCTGCTTGTCGTGGTCCTGAGAGAGATTGGTTTTTTAGTGTGCTGAGCTTGTCCCCCACACAGTGTGGGTAATGATAATCTTACCCTGCTGTGGTGATCCTGCACGGATGCCTCAGCACTGCCCTCAGTATGGCTCACCAGGAGCAAATTGTGCTGTTACCTGAGGGTTGTTTTGGGGAAGGGGAAAGTTTTTACATTGTTTTGGGGAGCTGAGCCACAACCAGGCTTCTCTGGTGTAATCACAGTGTTCAGCCCAAGCAGATACTCAGGAAGTGGTCCTGGGCTGGAGCTGGGCAGCAGCTGTGTGTGCCTCTTGTATTTTACAGAGCTATGAGTATTTATAGAAGAACTCTAATTATTGCTAATGCACTTTGATTTCATGAAGTCATGACCTGCCAACCTTCTGCTCCTCTCTCGCCTCCATTAACTTGTCTGACCTACGAAATGTCTAATGTGGTTTATCTGCCCAATGTGCAAGCTGACAGCAGGCTCAAAAAGGGCAGATACACCTTTCCTCAGCTGTGCAACACCCTGAGGGCAGGGATGATTTTTTCTCGTTGGGCAGTCACCTCTAACTCATGGTCCTTTCACTCTCTTACCCCTGCATGCCCCGTAGCACCCAGGCAGCTGCTAAAACCTGCCCAAGTCAGACAGACATGGAGCTGTCTGCAAGGTAAAGGTGAGACAGTGCCTGATGCATCAGGAGCTGAGCCAGAGGGGCTGAGCATGGGTTATGGAGCACGGGAAAGGGAGGTGCACCCACAGCACAGCCCATGTGTTTTCCCAGGTGATCTTGGGGCTCCAGGGGTTATTCTGATGGTGGACTTGGTCAATTGATGCTTCAGCTCCTCACTGCATGGATGTGGCAAAAGCCTCTGAGCCTCTGTGCTGGGAAACTGGTGATGGCAGCTCTTTGCTGGCACAAATACTGCCCACTGAATACCTAAGCTCCCTTGCTCCCCCTGCTCCTCCTGTTGTACTCAGGGAAAGGGTTTCTTATTTGCTGTCTGTGCCCTACAGAGCTAAATAGATCAAAACTAATGATCAAAGGGAGGACAGGAGACAATGCTCTATGACCTGTGGGGTCACTGTCTTATTTTGTAGCACTCTGCAACTGCTGTCCCCCTTTATTTTTTTTTTCTTATTCCACCATGTCCATAATTCCCCTAATGAGTGGGGTGTGTTTGCTGTGGCAATGGCACCAGAGCTGGCATGGGGACTGGGGGACTCTGTGCCATTAGTGGTGATGTCCAGACCGTGGTCATCGTTCAGGTGTGCTGCCTGAACACAGCCTTCCCCTTCATGCCTGCTCCCTCTCCTCCCAGGTGAAGAACCTGCTGGAGAGCAGCAGGTAGCTGCTTTCTGCAGGTAGTGGCTGTCAGGGCACAGGTGCTGTGACCCACTCTAACCATAAAGAGAATTGCAGCAGCTGCTTTTCCAGCCTCCAAGAGACAGGGAAACCACATGGCACACTATTTCCCAATCCCCTAAGAGTTTAACCATGTGTTGGGTGTGTTGGAGAGACAGATAAAACACACCTGGAGCTTGTGTAGAGAGAGAGGTTGGTATGCAGGGAGGTGGGGTTTGAACTGACAGAGCTGAACTGGCAGCTGGGAGCTCCCTGGTTTTCCTTCTTGCAGCACCTCTGTGCAGCCTGGAGCCCTGACTTTTACTTGGAAGGTTAATTATCCTTTAAATGAGAAATGTGTTTGGCTCCAGCAGTCAGAGCAAGGCTAAGGACCTGGACAGAGGGATTGCACAGGGCTGAATCCTGCAGGTCATTGCAGGTGGGCATCCAGAGCTGGGCTGGGAAGAAGGGGCAGATTTCTTTGCCTGCTCCTTAGCCCACTCAAGCATCTTCCCTGCCAGCTCTTGTGACCACATGCATGCCTTCTGCTGGGTACAGGGGCTGTTGGTCATAGAAATGGAATTTTTGTTAAATACATAGCTGTGTAGCAATTTATTGATTTTCACAGAGTTCTTGCTCTGCAGAAACTCAAGCAGGTCAGAGTAGCTTAAACAAAAAAATCTGACGGGAAATTCACTGGCATAAAAAAAATGCTTTTAAAAGTTTCATCCAAAACACACTGCAAAAATGAAATTTTCTGGGCAGAAAACATTTGTGCCTGTCTGATCCTATCTGCAGGGTTTTTCCTCTCCCTGGTGGGCAGTGCTGGCATCTGCCTCAGCCCTGATCCTGGCAGAGGAGGAGGTGCTGCTGCTGCAGGACCGTGGGATATAGGGCTGCTGTGAATCCCCTGGTGCATCCCCTGAGTCTCCTCAGATGTGTGAGTCCTGCCACCTGCTGCTGCAGCCAAAGCCAGAAAAATGATGGAAGTCCCTCTGCTGCTTTGTTTGCTGTCTTTCCCAAAGGAAAAAATATTTTCCTCTTCATGAGTATTAATGACAATGCAGGATTTAAATTGTCTCTCTGCATTTAAGCCCAGATTCACCTCAAATATAATTTGGGGTTTTTTTTCCCCCATTGTTCAGCATAAGCATAACTTCACATACTTCACATACTTCGTTTTGGGTGTGTTTGAGCAGCTGAGCAGAAGAGAGGGGGATTGGAAATTCCTAAGGCAGGACAAATGTCCAGACATAAAGAGAAAGGTAACGATGGTACAGGGGCTCCTCTCAGTGTCTGGGGTGGTAGATCAGAAAAGGCACTTCTCCAGTACATGATAAACAATCAATGCCTGGTGAAGAAGCAGAAGGAAGGAGCTGCAGGGCTGGGAGATTCCTTGCTTCAAGCCACATGCCTGGAGCTTTTGGACAGCACCGTGGCCCAGCCTGGTGACCTCCATCACCTTCCACCCCTTGGCCAGGCTCTGGCAGCAGGATCCAGACTTGTCTTCCTGAGGCTTTTCTGCTGCAATGAAGTTATAACTGGAGGTGTCAGCATTTCAGCAGGGGGATCATGCTCAGCTTCACATGGGGAATAAAAAAGGAGCAGGAGAATATAAAGTAAGAGGCAACTGCAAAGATATAGAAAAATGTAATTCAGTTTTTATAGTATTTTTATTTGCCTTAACAGCCTTGCCACTGACACAGTGCACTGGCCTAAGTGAGCACGCAAAATGTGCACGTTAACTTGGTAAACACAACTGACTTTTCAATATTGTCTTTATATTGATGTGCATAGGCAATATTGAAAAGGCATTTTACTCATTCACAGCTGGATCACACACTGTGAGGCTATTGTGTATATTAGACTTCAGATAGAAGTGGCTCAGAAAACTCCCAATCTGCCATTTAAAATTAAACAGTTAAGATGTGATGGGAAAGACCATTTAACAGCCAGGTCTTCATGTGACGAGTGCAAGTCTTGAGTGATTTACTGGGTAATATTTTTTGTATGGTGTCCCTCTGCCATGATTTTTAGGTATTACATGAAAATAATGTGATATTTAAAATCTGGTGTGTTTTTTGAGTAAGTTACACAACAGAGGGATGGGTCACTTATGGCACTGAGGTGCCTGAGCTCTCTATGCACCAGTGGGGATGGTACCCCTGCAGTGTGGAGCCCTTTGCTCCAGGGGTTACTGCCTGTGTGCTCCACATGGGGTTTTGGAGAAGCAGCTCCACAGTAAAAGGGCGAAGGCAGTCAGGAAAAAAGGAGGGATAGGATTCACAGGCTCTTGTTCTTAGCAGCTGTAATATAATAACAGTAAATAGAAATTTCAATTAGATTGCTCTCCAAGATTATTACCCAACAATTGGTCAAGGAGTCACATAACTAATCAAATTGTTACACTCTATGCCTATAAAATATCTGTTGATGCATTTTCTCTCTCCTCTTCTCTCGCAGGAGCATTAATCATTTTACTGTTAAGTCTGATGTTGGATACAAGTGCTAATAGTACTGCTAGAGCCCTTGGTCTGTGTGCAGCTGTGTTTTGGGGAAAACCACAAAGCCTTCAGTGTATGATTTACTGGAGCAGCAAAATTTGCTCATCCCTTCCTTGGCTCACCTGAGCTGAAAATACAATCTCCTCTTAAAACAACCCCGCACACAGCTGGGTGTAATTCAGCCCACAGCTTCTGCTGCCTTAATTCACAAAGATCAATTTACAGAGGGAAGCCTCCAGCTAACTGACGCCAGGTGGTGGCTTTGGCTTCCTGAGGGGGAGGGTGACAAATACAAGTGGCCTGAAACAAATCAAGGGCTAATGCTGTGCCACAGAACGGTGCCGGATGCCTTCTGTCTGCGGGTATCTAATGCAGCTAATAAGCAGCCAACATTACTGCCTGATTTGGCAGGAATTATTACCTGCTGAATGGCTTAATAGATTTCCAGTCCCTCTGTGTGTAATTTTCACTCGTCCCCAAAGGAAAGCTGTATAATGTTTGCCGTGGTTGTTTGTAGAATTGGGATGCACCACAGGCGTACTTTGAACTTCATGAACTGCTCTGTGTTACATCCCACTGTGCTTCTTGTGGGGCTGTAATTACTGGGAGCTCTTCTGGGGCAGCAACTGCTACTTGGGATGTGATTTTCGAGAGCAGGACCTTACACTGTCTGGCCTTCCTTTGTCACTGCAGTGTTTGCCTTCATTATCTGTAATGCATAGACATTGGTAAATCTGCCCAAGTAACTCTTGGACAGCTTAAAATATGTTTAAGTGGTTGCATTCAGAGGTGTTTTTTATGAGGGCTGTGCTTTTAAATAAAGCAAGATCTTGAAAAATTGTTTTGACTAGTGGATCTCTTTCAATAGCTTTTAAAAACAGTGTATTTAAATTAGCAACATGGTCACAGGTTTAATCATTTAGGTGGCCTATCTTATAGGAGACTAATTCACTATTTCAGATTCTAGTTCAAGAGGAAGAAATAGGTTCCAGTAATGCTTAGAAGTTATAGATTAGATTCTGACAAGATGCCCTATACCCATGTCTCTGTATTAGGGGAGGAATGGTGTGATGTGGGTGTGAAATGAAGAGAAGGACCCAGGCATTGAACACAGAGGGGTCCTGCTCACATTCATTAGCCAAGATGATTGCAGCGGCCAAATATCTGATTAGAGGATATATAAAAATACCCATTAAATAAAATAAGCCTGCATGGGTCTTTGGCTGGTGTGTCTGCAAATGCCATAATCCTGGAATTGCAGAGTGCAAAGCAAGGGAAGACTCTCTGAAGTGCCCACCTAAGGCACCTGTGAAAATTAATGGCAAAGCAGAAATGCTCTGTAAAGGTCAGCCTGGACTGTGTGTGGAGCCTGAGAGCTCAAAGCACTTGTTTGGCACAGGGCTGCCTGGTGCAATTGTTTTTCAGCACAGAGGGGTTTTAATTACGGTGACACTTTTGTGCATCCTGTGGTTCTTATGTCAGAGGAAGTGGGGGAACTCCCCACCCAACAAAGCAACCCAAACCTGCTGCCTGCTCCAGATTGGTGCATTGCCACCATTTAGCAAAGAGACTTTAAGGGAGCACAAAGGATTTGGTTCATGAGGCTGCAGCTCATTGAGGGCTGATAGTGGCACAAGAGCTTTGCATGTCACATCCAAATGCCCTGGCTGGGTGGCAATCCCTGTGATCCCAGGCTGCTCCAGGGTACCACCAGGTACATCCAAAAGTACACCTGTAAAAAAGGGGTAGTACTGCTTGTAATCTGGGGATGTTGCTTGTGAAATGACTTTTTAAAAATATACCATAAGTGTATTATATCCTCAGTAATACTGCCTTGAACAAGCAAGCAAAAATGTTGCTGCTTTCCAGGCAGAAGTGAGGAAAATCAGAGCTGTAAAGGGTCTTTTAAAGCTCCATTTTTGTTATGACTTCAAGTATCATTGCTAGAGCTAGCTTAAAATAATGTCCATGTCCAAGGGTTTGTGCAAGTAGAAAATGTAACAAAAATCCAAACAGCCATTTAATGGTGAGGACAGTCACTATTTCATGGGAAGAAAAGGGTGTTTTCTTGCTATGCACAAAAGCTAGAAATACCTAAAAATATGTCATTCCTGTAATGGTTTGTCATGCTGAAGCTTCACCAAAACTGCAGAAAAGGGTGATCAGGAATATTTCTATTTTATCTTTAGTTAAGTGGGAAACTGCTGGAGCAGCATTGCCTCGATGGGGTGGAGGTTTTCTCTGGGGCAGCCCAGAGGAGGTGGCTGGGTCAGGACTGTGGCTGTGGCTGGCTACCAGTGTCTGGGGGAAGTTGTCTCGTGCTGGTCCAGGCTGGGTGCAGGATGCTCCCATCCTGCCTCTGGAAGCTGTGGGACCTCACAGGCAGCTTGATCTGGCTGTCAGGGAAGCTTTCCTGCTCTTCCAGCAGCTGATTCACATTCCTTCCACACACAGCTCTACTGAAACCTGCTTGCATTTCTTTGGATGTTGCCATTTTGCAAAATCCTCAAGTGTGCAGCTGTCATGTCTCCTTCTTCCTGATCCTCAGCAGTCCTTGCTGTCCTCCTCACCAATCCTGCCAGTGTATCCAGGGCACTGCGTGCATCTACTCCCTCTGGAGCAGCAGAATCTGTGGTTATTCCAGGGAACAGCCCTGAGCCATGGTCACATTTTGATGATATTTACCAGTTTCTGCTCACCTTACACTCGCCTGATTTATTGTCTGTTCTTGGGCTACTTTTGTTTTGTAGCTTTCAAGGCTTCATTCTCCTTCTGAATAAAAAATTCCACATTTTGGATTGTATTTCCTATATATACAAGGTGGCCTTTTTCTTCTCTCATTTAGACAATACCTGTCTAACTTCATTATCCTCTCTGGACTTCTCAGCCTCTGAATTAGTCTGTTCTATAAATGTCAGGGATCTGCCACTAACTCCCCATGACACACGGTGAGAGAAGTTATTAAAAAATGCTGGCCCTAAGTGGTCCCCTTGGTGCCCCAGTGCCACTTTAGCCATGGAGCTGATGTGCAGTGTGCTGCCTCAGGGCTCTGTCCCCAGGCTGGGTGATGTTCCTGCTCTGAGTCAGAAGGGCATGCCAGGTTTTATTTGCATCTTCTTGTGGTTTAACCCCAGGGGACACCTCAGCCCCACTCAGCTGCTCACTTGCTCCCACAGACGGGATGAGGGAGGGAATCAGAAGAGTGGAAGTGAGAAAAGCTGAGATAAAGAGAGTTCAATAGGTGAAACAAAAGCTGTTCTCTCAAGAAAACCAAACCCGGGAATTCATTCCCCACTTCCTGTGGGCAGCAGGGTGTTCAGCCATCTTCAGGAAAGCCAGACTCCATCACACACAGAGGAGGAGACTTGAGAAAGCAAACACCACTGCTTCAAACATCCTCCCCTTCCTCCTCCTTCCCGCAGCTCTGTGTGCTGAGCACGATGCCCTGTGGTCTTAGGTTGCAATGCAAGATGTAACCAAAAGCCTGTATTCTGTTAGCATCTGTCAAAACCAGGTGGGGCAGTTTTTCTGCTAATGGGCCAGCTGCTGAAACCAGGTGGGGCAGTTTTTATTTATCTCTTCCACCACCCATCCTCCCTCCAGGAGATATTTTCTGTTAATGGGCCAGTGAGTGCCACCACATGGCTGATAAAATTCCATCATCCCACTGGGAGATGCTCTGCCCAGGGGGAGGAGCCAAGCATTTCTACCTGGATGTAATCTGACATTTGGAACACCAGAGACAGCCTTTTCCCACTGGATTCCAAGAGGAAGACTGGAGCCATCTGCATCACCACTGGACCTCACTGCACAGTTCTGCAGGATCATTTCTTCAACAGAACCACACCTGAGACTCCAGGAGGACTGCAGACACCATTTAATCAGACTAGTACCAACACCCTGACCAGGTTATATTCTGACTCTGTCAGTGCTGGTTTTTTGGCTTTTTTTGGTANAGAGACAGCCTTTTCCCCCTGGATTCCAAGAGGAAGACTGGAGCCATCTGCATCACCACTGGACCTCACTGCACAGTTCTGCAGGATCATTTCTTCAACAGAACCACACCTGAGACTCCAGGAGGACTGCAGACACCATTTAATCAGACTAGTACCAACACCCTGACCAGGTTATATTCTGACTCTGTCAGTGCTGGTTTTTTGGCTTTTTTTGGTATATTACTATATTTTAATTTAAATTTTCCCAGTAAAGAACTGCTATTCCTATTCCCATATCTTTGCCTGAGAGCCCCTTAATTTAAAATTATAATAATTTGGAGGGAAGGGGTTTACATTTTCCATTTCAAGGGAGGCTCCTGCCTTCCTTAGCAGACACCTCTCTTTTCAAACTGAGACTCTTGTGGTCTGGGGTATCCCTGGGCTCAGCTGTCCTGTCCCTCCCAACTCCCTGTGTACCCCCAGCTGCCTCGCTGGTGCAGGATGAGAGCAGGAAAAGCCTTGGCCCTGTGAATGCACTGCCCAGGGATAAGGAAAGCATCCCTGAGTTATCAGCACTGGTTCCATAAAAAATACAAAACACAACCCTTACTGTGAAAAAAATTTACTCTCTCCCAGCCAAAACTGGGACATACCTGTAAGGTCATTGCTTCTTGCTTTTATCTGACCCCCTCTAAAGATGTTTTTGTTTATCCCAGGTGAAAACAAGAGGAAATCAAAAAGCCTCATTAATCCCGTCAGAGGAAAATGCCAAATCTGTTCTGCCTGATAAAACGGATGTGAAGAGGAGAAGATAGTGGTAGGGTGAGGCTGAGAGATGGGATATCTGAGACTCATGGGGGATGGACTGCTCACCTCCCCACCTACTAATTGACTACATTTCTTGTGCAGTTGAGCTAGAGGAGAAATCTTGAGGCTAAATAATAATAATAAAAAATAATAATTCAACAAGGAATACAAATCATGTGAATGTGAGTAAAATGTAAAGTCTTTTTGCTAGATAGACTGCAGAGCCTCAGTATATCCTGGAGAATTTCATAAATCTAATGGAGCTTTCACACCTTCAGGGACAGGGCTTAAGCTGCTGGGCTTCCTATCCATCTTGGGATCAATAGTGCAGTTAAGTCAAAATCACCTGCAAATAGAGAACACGAGGTTGGGAGTGCAGTTCATCTCTCACAGAGGAAGCAGAATAATAATCAAAAAGTCCAAGCCAGCGAATTTCAAACTTTCAGCATTGTCTGTGATGCTGCTTTTTCTGGGATGACCCAAGAGTAACTCAGGAAATGATCATGTGGGCACAGGTAATTTCACATGTGGTAGGCTCCCCCAGGCACCTTCACTTTGGGGGCCATGGCTTTAAGGCACTGGGTAAAGAGTGAGCTCTCAACCAAGCCACCAAACCTGACAGAGCTGGTGGGGGAAGTGAGAGACATCAGCTTGTGTTTGTTGTCACCTGTGTAGGTGCCAGCTGTGGCACTTAGTGGAGAAATGTCTGCAGGCATGGACAGAACATCTGGGGCACAGGAACACTCAGCTCTCACTGAGGTGGAACTCACCTTTCCACCTCCTCCAGCCCAAACACAAAAATAATTCAGATTAATTACCAAATGGCTGAGCTACATTGCAGCACAAACGATTTTATTCACTGTGGCTTTCTTTCACATCATACAGTGTGTAAGACTTTGGCAGTGGGTAAGTGCCAATATAATGGAGTAGGAAAAGTCCTGCTTGAGGAAAGCAAAATAAAATTTTGCCTTTGCAGGGGTGGAAGAGCTATAAAGTTATTCATCTTTAAGAGGTGATTGCATGGCAATGCGTTGCCTTCTGCTGGAAAGAAAAAGAAAAGGTTATGTTCTAGAGGGTAAAATTAAGAGAGCTGACTGCAGTGGTTAAATACACCATATATCCTGGGGTTATGTAGTTGACATGAGCCTGTGTGGTGCCCAGAAGTGAAAACAGAAAGTTCTGGAAAGGGAGAAATGAGCAGAAGAAGGGGACAGCAAAATAGAGGACAGGTCCTGGGAGTGGACAGCTTCAGGGGACAGGTAACCATGGGGAGGACATTGGTGAGGATGCAGGGACCTCTCTCAGGATATTTTTTTTTTCTTCCAGGCTGGCAGCCCAGATGAAAATTAAGCTTCATATTTGCTGGGGTCATGTAGGAGTGAGATCTGGTGGTCTGCCCACTCACACAGGGATTTGGGAAAGAAGGGATGTGCTGCAGGAATGACAGTCCTGTGTCTCCCTCACTAGAGGTGTGAGCTAAGTGGGCTGGGGAGGGAACAGACAGCTTGAAAAGAGGTGGAGGTGTGAAAGAGGGCCCTGCTCAGGGATCTTGCAGGTCTCACTCTTCCCTCTGCATGCTTTGCACCTCAGAGGAAAGAAATATCCTCATGCTTTCATTCCAAGTAATAATCTTGTGTTGCTTTAATCACCTCTCAGATCCTGAATCTGCAGAAAAAGAGTGATTGGTAAAAAATTGACCTTTGTGTTAACACTGGCTGTGTTTCTGGTTGGTAAATGAAAACCTGTCCTTTATGAATTATGTCTATCTCTGGAACTGGTGTGAAGGATGGGAAGTTAAATGTATCATTGATACAGACTCAAATTCCATGGCCCATCAGTGTCCTTTGGTGTGTAGGGCTGCATGGCTGGAGTTGCCAGCAAAGTGGTTGTTCACAGAAGGACATGGGGCTTAGTCATCACTCCTTCTGCCAGGCTGGGCTGTCTGCACACAGGATTTTATCTTAAGACACACAGATTTAAAGATAACTTTCCCCCCTCCTTTATTTTCCCCCCTTTGGTTTGGTTCTGAGCCTGGCAGTAAAGCTTGAATATCTCCAGCTCATCACAACATCCAGGGAGGGCTTGTGGGAAAGTAATGACCAAAAAGCACAAAATCTGCTGGCAACTGCTTAACAACAGAGTGTTTTAAAATGTGAATCTGACACTTCCATTTTTTATTTATTGAATGTGGAGTACATGCAAATAGAGTGTCTTTGGGATTGCCTGCTGAGTCCTGGGACGTTTACAGATCCTAGCTATAAATCTGGAATAAGGCAACACACCCCCAGTGTGATATCATTACTGCTGTAATAAACATGAAATGGTTCCTCTCTTCTCTCTTTTCTTCATGTGAGACTGCAGATTTCTGCTGTCTGGTCCACTATAGCCATCCTTTGAAGACATCTGGGCTCCCAAACTGGCAAGTCAGCCCTGAGCTACTTGTCTCCCCTTAAAACTGCTGGAAATTAGGGCTCAAGTTCTCAAAAGTCCATAGTCACCTAATCCATATTAAAAGCAAGGGGTGACAACAGGAATTAATTGGTTAATTGACACCAAAGCCTTGCCAGCAAAATAAATGAAAACCCATCAGAACTGGGGAAAGCAGAAGGTGAAATGTGATCATATGAAAAATAGGATGATCATATAGTCAGATCAGGAGAATAATGTAAAACAACAGGACTAAGAGAAATGGCAACTGCCTGGAAATACAAAGTAAAGGATGTGAAATAAAATGAGAGGATAGTATGAGAACCATGTGTAGGATGGTGTAAGGCATGATGAAGTCCTGCCTAGCAAAATTAGAGAGACAATAACATGTAGGCTGGTGTAGATGTGACAGACAAGACTGGTGGGGGAAGACTTAATGTGAGGATTTCTTGGGCTGCAGTAAGAATGGAGAGAGATGCTGCAGCTGACAGAATGAGATAGAAAAACTATGTTATACAGAATTATCTATGAAGCAGTATATTGTTATGGCCTATCCCAACTATGAAGCAGATTTAAACTTCACAGCTGATCACCTCCAGAATTTGGAAATGTCTCTGAACTCCCTTCTCTACAGACACACAAAATACCATCCAGAAAATCCCAAGCAGTGACTGTAGCCTTTGACTCCAGTGCCTGTGGTGTGGGCTGACCTAGGTGCAGGTACAAGCTGTGGGCAGGGCATGGCATTTTAATTATTCCTGCTCTGCTTCCAGGGCTTTCCTCTAAGCAGTTTCATTGGTCTTTCCCAACTATTTACAAAGGTGATATGGAAAACTATGCATGAAGAGAAATCTTTGCTCAAGGAAGACCTGAGCTGTGACCACGTGTCTTGGGTAATTCCTCTTCATCTGCCTCCTTCCCAGCTCTGCACTGACTGAGCACAGTGCTGGTGCTTTGGGACTGCTTGTGCAGGCTTCTGGCTTCCAGTCACTCAGACATATCCTCCTGTGGATATCTCCCACCCTCACAGCAGTGAGCTGGTGAGGAAGCTGTACATATATTATTGCAGCAGGAAAATGCTGACAGGACATTTGTTCCACTTATTTGTACTGAGCAAATGGACAGTGGGAAAATGAACAGTGAAATTCATTTAGAGTTTAATTAAGTAGGAAAACCCCACAATTCAACAGGCAGATTCCCTTAAATAGCAAAATGATTCCAGCTAATAAAAAACTTAAGGAGATAGGATATGCTCAGAAATAACATATCCAAAAATTCATAGCAATAAACTTTATATCATGTTATAGCACTTGCTGTTTTCCTTCAGAAAGGAACAAACTGCCAATGGCATTTCAGAGGAAAAGGAGGGTTGTATCTTTGAAGGGATTACTGCTCATGTCTTCACAGGGTGGCTTGGATCATCAGAGACTGCCTCAGCTTAGAACAAAGTGCTCAGAAATGTCACTTGGCAGCCGAGCCCGTTGCTGAAATCCTAAAAGAAACAACTTACAGAAAGTTACCAGACTGAGTCTTAATTGGCCCAGCTGAAACATCTTGCTGGGAATTGTGACAGGCAAAGTCAGCACTTGGATCTGTACTTTGTAACCCAACATGATTTTGGAATGATGTTAAGGTACAAAATGTGCATTTTTGGCAGCTGTTCTCCCACGTAGCAGTCCAGCAGGGCAGGGTCCTGCAAGGCAGCTGCTTAAACACAGGGATCTGGTGTCATTTGAGATCCCCATGGGCACCTTGCTGCACTTCACATCTGCCTCAAGGAGGTCTCAGTTACCCTTCTCATGTCCTCAAGTCACCCCTCAGGTGGTACCTCAGGCACCTGGAGGGAGCCCTTGGCATCCTTGCTGGGTGGAGCAGCCTCTTGAGATGACAACTTGCCTGTGCATCATACGGTGAATCTGTTTGCACTGAAACAGGAGTGCTGAATTACTGACAGAACAGAAAGGGGCAGGTTCAGGTCTGTCTGTGCCATCTCCTCTCCCTGTCTGACATCCTTCTGGCTGTCCCAGAACCTTTGTGCTCCCCTCTCCATCACCAAGCCCTCCTGCTGTCAGCCAGGGAAGCGTTAAACCTGCCTCTGGCCCTCGCCTTGATGGAGGAAACAGAGGAGAAGCACCTTTTGAAAAGGAGAAGACACACAAGGCTGCTGTCTTGTTCACTGCAAGCTGTACATTATTAAAGGCCTAAGTTGTGTTTATCCAGAGCTCTTTGCTGGAGCTGCAAGATGGATAGCAACAGGAACGAGGGCACAAGAAACCCTTCCCTGAGGCAGCCCCGGGGCTATGTGTCATCTGTGCCCCAGCTCTGACAGGATGTTGAATTTCTCTAGTGCTTTCCATGAAAGTCTTGCAAAACCTTTATTTGAGAGTAAAAATCAGGCCCACAGGGGTAAGAAAACCCCCTTCAATTTCCAACAGTGTGTGACAGACGTGTCCAAGGAGCAGAGAAGACAGCAGGGGGAAACAGAGGCAAAGCATCATTGCTGCTGCTGCCTGATCACTGGACCACCTTCAGCAGTTTTCAATGGGCAGAGCACTTCTTCATATATTTCTGAATACTTAGAGAAGAAGCTGATGTCTTTGTAGCTGTAGTCCCTGGGGACTCTCCTTTGCTCTGGCCCTTGTGAATGGGTCTGGGAAGGGTAACTGAGGAATGAAGATGTTTTCCCTTTTCAAAAGCAGATATCTGTCCATCACTCTAAGTTAGGCAAAGTGCCCTGGGGCATTTTGGTTTGTGGCCAGAGGCACGTTTTGGAGCCAGGACCAGGTGCTCACTCAGAGTGCCTCATTTGGCTTCAGCTTGGAAGTGCCCACCTGCCTAGAAACCTACAGGAAGCTCAAGCACAAATGTGTATCTAATGATGAAACACAACTCAGACAATGTTCCCTACAGCCCATCCAAAATATTCTGAGTCAATGACAATGTGGGGCTCAAGGGCAGCAAAATGGGACCACAAATGAGGAAAATTGCCGTGGCCAAGCTGAGCTGTACCTCTTTGTGTGCATGGTTTGAACCACTGGAAATACCAGATAGGTGGATTTCTCTCATCCTTCCGTGTTCCAGACCAAACTAAATCAACATCCTCCTGTTTGAGTCATGCTAAAAGAATGGACATGGCCAGTTCCTGAAGCCCATCTGCTCCTTTTAAACTTTCCAAGCCAGGTAACTTCTTTTTGTGTCTGAGCCCCTGTCTAAAGTCCAGTGTTTTCTGCTTACCTCTATTTCTGTAAATCCTAGTATGCTGTGTGAAGGGAATGAGTCGACTAATCTGTAACTGAGGTCTGCAGAGTGAATTAAATGTGCTGAGTGCTGCTTGGTGGTCATGCAGAAAGAAAAAGCTGAAAAACACAGAGAGGATAAAAAATGATCAGACTTGATATTTTAAACAATTAACATTTTCAAGCCCTTTAAAATGGAATAGAACATCTGTTAATAAAAGAATAAAATGGAAAAACCAAAATCCCTAAAACCAATTATGTGAATCAGCAGCAGAAGCTCAGATCTGTTGTGAGTTACTTTGAATTTTCTAGTAACTTCTAAAATCTTAAGTGAGGAGTTGCAAATGCATATATTTGCATCTAAAGCAATTTCCAAAATGTGAAAGGTGAACAGCCTGCACAAAGGCAGAAAATTAAATGGAAGCTAGACAGGACAGAGCACAGTATTTGGAGAGGCAGAGCTCTGGCCACATTGAAAAATAAAATAAAGGACAAACTCTAAGTTCATCAGTTCAGTAGAACTGATAGGAAATGCAAATTTTCATCCCAAACGGAAATCAGATTTTCACGGAAACTAAACTGGATAAAAAATCCAACAAAACAAACCTAAAAAAACCCTGAAGTAGAACTACCTGCCAAAACTCATTGAAGTATGGATCTGATCATTGCATCCAAAGGGAAATCACAGCAAATTGGTGTCTCTGCTATGTGGCTGCACCTTTACAGACTGTTTCCCCCTCAGTCCAGGTATCTTCCCCAGTCCTGGGGAGCTCCCTGAGTTTTGGCCCAATTAGCAATGAACAAATGAGCTGCCCCAAAACACAGCATTGGGGCACCCGTGCGCTCCCCAGGCTTTCTGCCAGGACTTTGCTTATTGCCACTTTTTGTTTTTTGGCTGCTCAAGCTGTGCATTTCTTGTAACTGCTGCTCTTTTGGAAGCAGAGAGCTAATTTCTATAGCTGCAAAATGAAAAATATGTTCCAAACTTGAGAAGACAGAAATGTAATGGTTGCACCTTTCAGGCTGACCTAGAGGTGGAGTGATTTCAATTAAAAATCGATTCCAGTGAGTACCAGACAGAGGAGAAAAGGAATAAAGTCAGAAAGACGTTTGCAAACTGTTAAAAAAAATGTTTCATTCGTATTTGAAAGACTAAGAATGTTCAGACTTGCATTGCAAAGTGATAGGGAAAAGGAAATATCTTATCTGTCTAGACAAGGATGGCAAGTTCGCTGCACGGGTACCTTGCAGAAAGACCAACCCGACATGCAGCGCTCCCCTGCTGTGTCACACACCTAAAGCTCCAGGGAGGGCCGCTCCATCCGGCATTAGAGCTGCTGCTCCCGGGCGCTTCCCCTTCATTAGCAAACAGAAAGGCAAAATCATTGCAGATGGGTGGTTGGAGGGCGAGGGAGGGGAAGGAAGAGAGTTAAAATGTGTTAATGCTGCAGGGTACTACAGAGATGTGCTCTAACATCGCTTGGTCTGGGCTGGCTGTTTGTGCATCCCCTGGTGCTGTGCTCCGGCCGGGGGAGCGATGGAGCCGCGCCCGCTGCGCTGCCCCGCACAGCGATGACAGCGATAGCAGCAATGACAGCGATGACAGCGGCCAGCCCAGGGCTGGGACAAACCCAGCATCTGGCAGGGCTTGCTCTAAAATACCCAAACCAGAAACCAGCCACCGCCGCCCATTTTCACTCCTGCCGTATCTGCTCCCGGTTCTGGGCACATACAAACCTTTATCTGCCAGATTATAATCGGTGGCAGGTCCCTGAGTAATGGCTGACCTAACCTGAGACAACATGAGGAACGAGGAGCTGTAGAGAACTTCCTACAGAGGCTGTTTCCCAGATGAGTTCAGTGATGGAAAGATGCTGTCCTGTTATTTCCCTAAGGAAGCCCAGCAGGCTCTACCTGACACTCCCATTTACAGGAGCTGCCTTCTGCTTAGAATGGCAATTGTGTCTCTCTGGCATTTGTTTTATTTTTATTATTTATTTTGTCTCTGTTTTCTAATTCTACAGCTGCAGATCCCATAAAATGTAGAAGCTAAATCACATTACTCACTCCTGACTCGAGGAATGCATTAAGGTGAATCTTGTGAGGGATTTCACAAGACACATTTTGAAAATACAAACAGATCTTTCATTGTAACCTCATTTTCCTTAATTCCCCCAGAGACAATCAAAACACCATTGAATTATAAATACCAGCCACGGTGGGATTGTGTCTGCAGACCCACAGACATCAGGGTGTGGAATCCACATCACTTTTATGAAGTCCAGAAGATCAGGCTTGTGGCCATGGCCATCACTGGGTCTGCAAAGCCCAGGGCCCTGGTGCAGTGGGAGGGATTGCACGAGGTGGTGGCAGAGAGCAGTGATTTTGCTGCCACCCCTCCTGCAAAGAGCACCTGGTTGTAAAGAACAATGTTATTTAAGCTACTAGAATTAATCAAAGAAATATTTTACAAGCTTTTTGTCTTGAGCAGGCTGGTCATACCAACACTACTGGACAGAAAAAAAGATAAGGCACATGTAGAAGTTCTGTGATGAAAAAATATGGCACATATGGTGGTTCAAAAAAGGAGATTTCTAAAATGTTGAACAGCTGAAGTTGGTCTCAGCTTCACAATTGCTCATTTCACACCTCCCCATGGGCAAATGGGTGTTGGAACACAGCAGTGGGAGCTCTGACTGCACCAGACATCAGCAAAACCCTGGGTTGCCTGCCTTGCTTGATTTACTTATCATGCTGCCTGCAGAGAAAAAGACTCAACAAATGCAGAGGACTGTAAAACCATTGCACTGCACTCCTGAGAGAGGAGGGATGGCTGGAGCTGATCCAGAGGGGTGCAGGGGCCACAGCTCCCCGGGTCCAGCCAGCTGCACCCTGCAGGTCAGGGACAGCCCAGCTCACTGCCACGGCAGGGACAGGTCTGCGCTTGGCAGAATCAGCCTGGGAAAACGCTGAGGTCTGATTAGAATGCAACATTGCAGGAGCTGCCACCTGCCCCAGGTGGCTCTGGGGTCAGAGAGGAGCCCCCATGACACTGCTGCACTCCACCAAAGCAAATATAACAACATGGATTGTAAACCCGTGGCTGGTACAAAGTAAGAACTAACATGAGGAAGGGGAAATCTTATTAAAGTCATGCAGATCACTTGGGAGGCAGGGCTTATTTGGGCAAAATGCATTTTAATCTGATTTTAATGAGACTGATATTTTAAAAAGGATGTTGAAGAACACTACTGGGGATATAGAAGGAAAAAAAAGAGCTGTATACAGAATTTCAGTCTGCAGAGTTGGTTAGGCTCCATCTGAAAGTGGCAGCATTAAGGAGTTTAAATTTTTTAAATTATCAAAAAGGAAATGGAGAGGTAACTTGATTACCCTGGAAATCCACAGGGAAAGAGTAGTGGTTTATACAATTAAGTGGCTCAGGTTAAAGAAAGGTATAATAAGAAGGAATAGCAGAACGCTGAAGCCAAATACATTCAAATGAGAAATCCAGCACAGTTTTTAGCAGTGAGGATGATTAACTACTGGAAAAAAATTACCAGAATGAAGCAGCTGATTAGCAGTCTCCCAGCGTTTCAAATTGTGACCAGTTGTCTTCAACTCAGAGTGGACATCTTCAGCTGAATAAAATGGTGCCAGAATCCTTTCAGTGGTGCCAGGGCCAGGATGAGGAGCAATGGCCAAGAAGTTTCACCTCGCCATGAGGAAGAACTTCTTTACCTTGAGGGTGGCAGAGCACTGGAACTACTGCCCAGGGAGGGTGTGGAGTCTTCCTGTTTGGGAACATTCCAAACCCACCAGGACATGTTCCTGTGTCCCCTGCTCCAGGTGGCCCTGCTTGGGCAGGGGTGGGTTAGACTGAGTGATCTCCACATGTCCCTTCAAACCCTGCAAGGCCCCACACACCTCCTGCAGCTGCTCTGTGGCTCCCCATGGCATCCCATCCTGCTGGATACATCCTTGAGCACAGTTCTTGAGAGCTGCCTGGCTCAGCTAGCCCAGGAATTGTTTGGAAACAACTCTGGGCTTTTCCTCACTGTTGCATTGCTTGCCATTTTTTTGCTGGGTTTGTTAAACACAATTATGTTTTAAATATTGCAAAGAAATTTGGACTGAAATTCTCTCTGGCAGGAAATGCACACAAATGCACTGAAAAAGAGAAATTCCCACATACAAGGCTCTAACTGACAATCTTTCCTCATTCCATCATTCCTCAGCAGAATTGCTACACTTATATTGTTAGGTGAAGCTACACAGAGCCTGGCACAGAGTCCATTAAGAAATCCCATTGGCTCTCTGGAGAACACTCAAAGCACAGGCACTAAGATGCTGCATTTAGAAAGATAATGGATAAAGATGAAATCAGTTTTTCAGATGAGTCTTCCATTTCCACAGGGGCTGTCTTTATGGTTTCAATGATGTAGAGTAAAAAGAAAGAGTATTCACTTCCTAATGAAATGAAAAATTTTATTAATTTGGGGATATTCATTCCTTTAAGAGCTTCGCTCCTGGAGTTCATTAACTCCTCAAATGTGGCTTGAGCTGATGCTGCCTTCCAGTCCTTGCCAGGATTTTCTTTCTGTTCTCTGGTCCAGGCCAAGACACAAAGAGTTTGCCAAGCCCCAACATAACGCCTGCGGTTACCGAGCAGAGAGATTTCCTATCAAACAATGAGAGAAATGTCCTCATATTCAAATACCCTGATATTCTCAGCTGTTCAATCTGGCTGACTCCTGTAGCAATTACAGATCTCATCCTTGTCCTGCAACTCCTGTAGTGTTTACAGATCTCACCCTGGTCCTGCAAAGCATCCAGACCCTGGTAATTCATGTGACTTTCAAGGAAAGCCATTTGAGCTCTTTCTTTTTTTTTGAACCAAGTGAGGTGTAGCAGCAGTTCCAGCTGCGTGGCCAGGGGGACCTGTGTGCAAGTGCTCTGCAGAGCTGGGGAGCAGCTCCTGGAGGCTTTTGGGCTCCTGCAGAGTCTCAGTCATGCAGAGCCCCATTAGCAGCACTGAGCATTGGCTCTTGGGTTATTTGATCTAAGTAGCCACCAGTGTGTAGGAGGTTTCAGCATCATATGAGACTTGGAGAGTCTTTCTATTTACAGCATCAGGGGTGGGTCACAGCATGAGAATAAATTTTTTGATTACAAAATGTGATTTCTGAAACTATTTTCTGTATAGTCAAAATGATGTTTTTATTAAAACACAGGTGAAGAAGGTGTTAAAGCAGCTTAAAAGTGAATTTATGTTTTTTACCTTTCTTCTCTGTCCCACTTCCCTTAAAACATTCAGTGCTCCTGGCACTGCACGATGCTTTCTTAGTCTTAGTTAAACATTTTCTGTGATTGAGATGTGTACACCTGCAAGTTGATTAAAATGTTTGCATAGCTTTGCATTGTGGAAATCATCTTCACTGTACAACTCTGCAGAAAACAACCTCTAAAAATCAAACCAAATACCATTGTGGACTGAAACCTGTTATTCTTCCCTAAGCAAAAATGTAACCTCATTGAGTGGGTGTTCTACTGCCACAAGGTCAGCAGCATCTGTTCTTATGTATTCAAAATAACTGCTATGGGATAAGCACATGACATTTTGCAGTATTTTTGGACTTTGTTTTCTGAAACTAATAAATTATGAAAACATGCTTCCAGGAAGCTAGACTTTGATCTAAAGAAAGTTCATCTGTAATAAAGCCAAAGGAAAAGAACAGCATAGAGACTGATGATGAGAAAATTTTTGAATCTATAAATTTATAGTTCTGTTTATCTCTGTCTATACATACACACAAATCTCTTTCTATATATATACGTGTTTTCTATACTTGCTCCATCAACATTCAAAAGCCAGGAAGTATTAAATTAAGTTCTTCTGGTTCCAAACCACTGTGATTATTTGCATTTTGCTAAACAACATATTTGTGAGAACCTGCCCCCTTCCATCAATTATCTACAGCAGAGTGGTTCAACCTGTGGAAAAAAGGTGTGAAAATCAAAAGATGGTCTGAACTATAAATGATAGGAAGAGTATCTTTGGTTGTAAAATTGGTAAATAGTAAATGAGATTTGTGAGTGAAAAACTGGTCCTTGAAAAAAGACATGACAGGAAGAGGGGTGGTGATGTGAACTTGTCAAGGTACAGCACGGGGAAGGAAGGAGCTGTACAACTACTTTGAGGTCCAGAAAGTGATGAGCAATAAAACCATTTAAAGTCCCTGGCTGGAAGTGAAAGGAATGAAGGATGAGGATGCCAGTTATAGGGGCCAAGGTAATCATCACATGGCTGAGACCTCAACAACAGCAAATAACATCATCTGAAGGGGAGGCTGGGCTTGATGAGACACTTTATGGGAGGGAACAGACTGCCCAGGGACACAGGCAGAGGTTCCAGAAGAAACCTGGACACAACTTGGACAGAGAAGCAGAGAAAGCAGGGAAAAAGAATTGTGTGGCTTTGACCTGATCAGCATAGGGGACTTCCTGAGAAAAGGATGGTGAAAGGCACTTTTTTATAATCATGATCATGAAAGTGTTCTTGGGGAGGTGAAGTGGCAAAAGGTAACAAAGACAGCACATTCTGGTTCTCTCCAATAATTGGTAAGATTTCCACATGGAAAACGAATCTACAAAGGAAAGGTATTCCAAAGGTTTTGTTGTTTATGAAGGAATTTGAAAGCAAAGTATTGTGCTGTGGAGATTGGGTAGGAAGTTGAACTGTCAGCTTTTTAGTGACCTGAAATTCTAAAATGAATTGTTATAGAAAGTGGAATGCTGGTGACAAATGATGTTTATAAAAAGGACCTTTGAGTCACACACAATTATCCTCCAGCTATCAGGAAAATCATGAACATTACACTCTTGCACATCTCCTCCCTCCCAATAAAAATATCTAAGGAGCAGTGTGGCATTTGAAATGTTTGAAGTGATGTGTGTACAGCACTCCAGGAAGGGTCACTGGTGTTCATGGCGCTGCTCTCAATACCATGAAGTGGACCTGTCCCAGGGAGTACAGGACTACCAAAAGTGAGATATATGAGCAAAGAGTGAGGTGCTGTAGCTGTGTCCTGAAGAGAAGAGGATCATTGAAACACCTCAGGCCTAAAATATAGCTAAAAAAATGTGCAGAGAAAGAAACTGTTTCCATGACTATGACAGGTAAAGGAAGAAGTACTGGACTTAAATTGCAGCAAGCAGGACTTAGGCATTATAAGATGTTTGTAGTTCTGGGCTAGCTAAGCACAAGGACACTCTGATTCTATGAGGATTCTCAAAACACATCATGGTGTGCTAAAATACAGCCCAAATCAGCACTTCTCAGAATGGGAACTAGCTAATCTGCCACTCTCCCTTGGTGAAGGAGCCATAGGCAAGGATTTTCTTCTTCCATGTCTCCCTCTTTTGAACCACAGTGAAAAAGGCTGTAGGATTTCCATTGCTGAGGTTTAAAGGACAGATTAGGCAGACATTTGCCAGGGTTTTTTCTGCCTGTGTGGGTTTGGTATGTGGTTTCAATTCCAAGTGCAAACTTTCAACTGGAAATTTGAGGAAAAGATCCAAACACCCAAATAAAGGACGTTCTTTTCTATCCTCAATTCCACTTCTGCAGCAAAAATTTGGAAGCTGTTAGAGTCCAAATCCATTCAGCACTTGTGGGACTTTGTAATTTGCAGTGCTGGAAGGCCATTTTCCAGAGTATAGGGCAGAAATTAAAAAGTCTTGGAAAAGCTGATGGGACTTGGAGAAGGCATTCCTTTTCAGAGGAAATCTGCCTTGTGGCAGATCTGGCTCAGATCTAAGGATTCTGGCAAGGTTTGCCTGGAAATCACCCCTGCTCTGTGAGCCAGGCAAAGATTCGACAAAACTCCTGATCTGAGCTCAAGATGTTTAGAGAGAAATAATTCAGCCTCCATGGCCATAGCTGTCTCTGATGAATATTCCTGATTAAACTTGGCCAGTTTGTGGCACGAGCTGTTTCTTGCCCCCGATCTCAGAAATGCATTATTTAACAGCATTGAATTCCCTAAAAATCTGCCAGGGTTGTTGATGTGAGGAAAGAT
>VXBC01008927.1:243975-322478 GCA_013399945.1 Ploceus nigricollis | reverse complement strand
TTGCTGAAGGTGATGTTGCTGAAGGTGGCATTGCTGAGGGTGGTGTTGCTGAGTGTGGCGTTGCTGTGCCTGGCCGTGGGGCTGTGGCAGAGAATTCCTGTGGCAATCTCCTCACAGAGGAGCCCTCACAGCCAGCACCTGCACACAAACACCCAGTCCAAGGCTTGACTAAAACATTTGACCATTTATTCCTAAACACGGCAGAAATTAAGAGTGAGGCGTGAGCAAGAGAGCCGACAGCTGGTGGCTGCCAGGAGCAAGGGCCCACAGGCCCCCACCTCCCTGTCTGTGCTGTAAGTTGATTTTTATTATGTTTTTTACTTTTCCCTCCAGTGTTTTAAATTATTTGATGATTCACAGCCTCCCTTTTCTCTAGGAACTGAGTTTAGGGAAGGAACACTTTTTTCACAGCCACACCAGGGCCTGAGGGGAACTCAGGGTCTCCTTCCGCAGCTGCCCCTCAGGGTGAGGCCCTGCACATCCCCAGTGCCAAAAGTGACATTTTTCAGCTCTACCCCTTCTTTCAGGTGGATCTCTATGTTATAGCAAAGCTTGCTACTCTTGGCAGAGGCAATTACTTCAACCTTGCTTAACTTCTTCCCAGCTCGTACACACTGGAGTGTTTCTTACTGATGATAGTCCATATTCCCAGCAAAAAATAAAAGGCCACAAAAAATTCGAGAATACCTTTGTCAGTCAAATATGCTTGTCCATAATTATAAAAGATGCACAGTTAAATTGTCTGTGGGAAAAATATGGCTGAAAGGTTGAAATTAACTCTTTTGAAATTCAAATTTGCGTGGGAAAATTTGAGCCATAATTTATTTAATTAACTATATGGCATCAACTCTTTCAGATATTTCCTGTTTTTTCATGGGGAAGATGGTACCATTATATGGAAGGAGATTGCTTGGCATCACAGCTAGTTTAATTAAGCTCATAACTTTTTCTAATGTTGGATGTGGTCTAGCATCCAGACTGAGTAGTGTAACAATTTATCATCAGTCTGGACATTTCCAATAAAATAGCAAATGGTTTATTAAAACCATAATTATTTCTTGGCATTGGAACTGCTATTGTGAAAATCATTATAACAGCCACTGATTTCTGTATTTTAAAGACTTGCAATATTTGTTTAAAAACAAAAATGTTGTCAAACTATTTCCCTTAAAAATGTTAGGGTTTTTTCCTATGGTATTGTGGCAATTGTGGTAAAAAGAGTTTTGGTTCTGAGTGTCTGCAGTGTAGCCTCAGTTCAGCACAGACCAGGGCAGCAATTTGTTTCATACAGCTGGAGAAAACAAGATGCCATTCAAATAGAAAATAGTATAGTTGGTAACAGCTTACTAGCTTATACCTTTTTGTTTTCTTTAGCTGGGTAACTTTTTCTTAAATGTTTTCTTTCTCTAAGTGTTGTCACTTTCAGCTTTGATCAAGCTTTTGCTTTAGCTTCAGTTGTGGTCCTGTGCAGAGGGATGCTAAACAAAATTTTGAACAGAAACCAGTGTGAAGATGCATAATAATAAAATAAAGATTCACAGTCCCTGAATCTAGATGTGAAAGATATAAATTACAATTTCATTTGCTTAAGGGAAGCACAGATTTCATGTTTAAGGTATCCAAAGTTTTTACATATGCTATTCTAAAATGACTAGAAGTGTTTCAGGCCTGCTACCACCTGAATGCCATTATTCTGAGGATGTCAATTCTGCAAACACCTCCACCTGCCACTGAGTACTGCAGGATTTAAGCACATACTGGGGAACTAGCAGGCACCTGCTGTGAGCCTTAACAACCTTGAATTGCCTTTCTATCAGTAAGGTGGTGATTATGTTACCCATACCAAAATTCCCTCTTGACCATATTTTAACAGATAGATGTGCATTTTGTGCTAAACGGGTGTGGTAGCAAAAGCAGTTTTCCCTGTAAGACTCTTCTTCCCTCAGTGAAAATGGTGTATTCATCTAAAAGCAGTTCTAGAGAGAAAAACCTTCTGTCGTTTCCTCTTTGTGCTTTCAGAGACTGTAGACAACTGTAGTTGTAAATGCTTTTATTTTGTGATTTTAATGAAAGTAATGGCCTAGGTATCTGCACTCCCTGAGAGTCTCTGTAGCTCCTTCTGGCTGTCAAGCTGTTCGGGTTTTCCTGGTGCTGCAGCAGTCCTGGGAGGTTGGGCTCCTAATGGGATTGCAATGGGAAAAGGAGTTTACCACGTTGCTGCAGGAAAACACTTTTCCTTCTGAAGTTATTCACCAAGTGCTGCAGAAGAGATTGAGAGGACCCCACTTATCCAGCAGGGACACGGGCAGCAGCTGCTGGATTTTCCACTGCTGTGTGGGTGCACGTGCACATAGAGGTCAGTTCCCAGTCTGTCAGGATGCAGGAATGAGAAGCACTGAGTCATCTGAAGAGACTTTCTCCGAGTTTCTTTAAAAACAGAAAGAGAGGGGAGAGAAAAAATATTGTTCCTAAGTGGTTCCTTGGAATTACTTCTGGTAGGGGCCAGATTGCAATTACAGATGTGCTGAACGCAGTGTCAGCTCTCTTGACAAATTCAGCATTTGTGTTGCTGTCCACAGTATCTATTTCAGACAGCTTGAGCCATAAAGTGCTCTGGCTGTAAGATTGAGAGCAGGAGTAGAGCCTGCAGATGCTGACAGAGCCTCGGGTTTGTGTTCCTCATGTACATTCACACTGATTGCTGTAATGAGGGGACCAAGTGATTTTAAAATCAGGGCACCACCAATTTGCAGTTTTTCTGCAAGCCCTATGCCCTTCTGTAGAAGCAGTAAGAATTGAAGTTTATAACTTCACCTTTGCCACTCATCTGCTCAGTCTTTATTTACATTCTGAAAGAGTAATATTGATCTGAGGACATTATTATAATTTCATTATTTTCTACCATGTTTTCTAGGCATCCAATTGTTTGATCAGATTTTTTTGACCATTGCTGTGCCTGGAGCAGAAAGTTTTATTGAGCTACTCTGGATGATGCTTTGTGAATTTAGAGTTGTGCAGCATGTAGAGATAGCAATCTTGCAGACTGTATCTCTTGAATTAGATTGATTAGAATCTCACTGATTCTTATCACCTGGCCTATGTAAGTAAAAAGGGTAGCTGAGAGCCTGAAACCTGACCTGGCTTCCAACAGCAATTGGTCTTAAGGGATACTCCGAAATGTAGAGGGAAGGTAAGTTTATACTTACTAAAAGCCAGTTAGAGAATTTTAACTAAACCTTGTCAATATCATTTATTTGATGTCTTCACACTTTGTGGGTTTCTGAAAGCCTTGTCTTGCAATTAGGGTCGATCCATCCATAGGAAGAAAAAAAGTTTGACTTCATGAAACTTTTTATGTGACATTTTTTTTCCCTGAAAGCAGGTCTTAAATCTTAATATGCTTAGAGGAGGAATTCTTTCTGAAAGGTTCCTCAATACTGACAGGACTTTTCAGGCCTCCAGAAAACAATCCCCTAAGACTAATTCTCCTGGCTGTGAACAGGTTTCTTAGGAGGAGTTGTGCATTCAGACTTGGTGTGCTCCTGTGCCATGCAGTAGCACCTCCTCTGCTCTCCTGCCTTACTCCTGGAATGGTTTGTGCAGGTTGCACAACTGACAGAGGAGGATGAGGTTGTGTTTGGTATCAGCCAATAACTCACCTGTTGTGTGAGTTGTTCTTGAGCAATAAATAACAACTTAGAGCAAATGCAACCTTGGTGGAATTGCAGTTGGAAAAAGGGAATGATTGCAAGGGAAATATCTATCAGAGGTGGAATGCGCTTTTCATCAAAACGTTAATGTTTGAATGCACTCAGAACCTCCAGATGGGCTGGTGCTGCTTCAGATGGAATGGGAAGGATGTAAAAAAACAGAGGAGTGTTTTATAGCCTAAGACATGGAAATGAACGAAAAACTAATCTTTACCTGATCTGGCTTTCATAGGTGTAAAATAGATGCTGGGTATCTCAGTGCTGAGCTGAAACACACTGTGCCTTGGGTGGAGGAAGCCCAAGTACATGAGCCCAGGAATGCAGATTTCAGACATGACTCCCGATCACCAGGAATGGAGGAGCTGGGGTTCCGGTTGGTTATGTGCTTTTCCCCTCTGTTTTGGGATCAGAAATAGTTAAATGAGCTCTACTGCCTCTGAAACTTTCACCAAGCCCTCTGTATGTCAGACTCTACAGGGCTGAATAACATGGAGGAGCAAAGAAAATGTTATTTCCTTATTAACTCCAGTCAAACGTGGAAATTAAATTCACACTTGACAAAGAAACAAAAAACAATTCTAATTTAAAAATAAGTACCTGTGAAACTTAAAACCACCAAAACACTGGTTTTTTTCCACCTTTTTTGTAAAGGGCCATTTGCAAGTTTCATTGCTCTGTTATCCTCAGGTTTGTCATGGTTTATAGCCTGGATTGGGTTGAAATTTGTGATTTGCTGGAGCTGAATTTCCCAAGTCCTTCCTTCAAGTGTCTTACCTAGTGAAATGTATCTTCATATCATGTATACTAACATGTAGAGCCTGACTGAAACTCAGAACATTGTTATTGCGGACATTTAGATATTTAGGATGTAATTAGAAATATGTGCTAAAGTTTAATGATGTCAATGGCTTGTTATAATGGTCTGTACGGGTAGGGATGTGAAATAAAACATGTAGACTAAAAATTTTGGTTGAAAACTGCCTGACAAACAGCAGTCCGTTATGAGCATTTTGCTGATGCCTCATTTACCCACAAAGTCACTTCACTTCATAGGAGCCTGTATGGTGCTGAGCTTTGAATTGATGATTAAAACAGTGTTGATAACACTGCCAATGTTTTAACCACTGCTGGACTGTGCTTGACTCAAGGTCTTCTGTTTCTCACAGTGGTTTTGGTGCCTGGCAACAAAGGGGCTTGAGATAAAGAGGAATTTTCATTAATGTGCTCAGTTGCATCTCTGATTTCTATACCTCATCAATAGAGTTCAGGGATAAGAAGGTGGGAAAGCCCAGCAACAGAGTTGTATCATTGGATTATATTAGGGTCATCTATTGGAGCTGGGAAGAGGAATGGCCCCACAGCTGTCTGGGCTGGGATACCAAAAGCCCTAAAAGTAGGTGTAGCTTTTATTTGGCAAATGGCCATAAACAACCTGTCCCCAGACACTGTCCTTAATACCTGGGGGACTCCTGGGTTGGATGAGCGTGGCTCTGTTGTCCTGCAGCGCTGACAATGCCTTGTTCCTGGCCCTTGCCTGCTTCTGGCCCTCCTTATGTGACTGAGAAACAGAGAGGAGATTTTCCACAGAAGCTCTGTTAGATGTGCCTTTACTCACTTGCCTCAAGGCATTCACCTGAATTGTGACTACCTGTTAAAGGTAAAATGCTTTTCTTCATATGGCACCTTCTAAGGGATGGCACCTTTGTGAAGAAAGCATTGAAATAGGATCACAAGGCTGCAGAGATACACAATGAACATACCAAAGCTTTGAGCAAAGTGGATGGTTGTGAGGACAAAGTCTCACTGCTGGAAGTATAAAATTTTGAAAAATGCTTGTTATTTCCCTGAAGAAGCCTGACATGAATCATCTCGTTGACATTCTAATGGATTTATATAGTACAAATATTCTGATTAAATCAGAAAAACGTAATGACATCGTTATCAGATACATTTTTGTTCTATTTAAATTCATCCATCTATCAAAAATGCTCAGTGAAATACTAGAAGGGCACTCACTAGTTGCAAAACAGACTCATTTCATATTCTAATGGACAGGAATTGATCTAATCATCACATCAGGATTCTTGGAGAAATGAAAAAGCAACCAAAACCCACTGAAAAGTCAAATGTTTTGTTTGTTGGACACTGATAGCTACAAAATGTGGAGAAAAATCTTTTCTCTTGCTCTGATTTTAAGATAGTTGTCTACATGTCAAATGTCTGCATAAAAAATCCCCCCAGCTTCTTCCTTGTAAAAAAGCTGTTGTCTCCTTGCTCCAGCCTTTAGAACGTTTTGTTCTAGTTAGAAAAACCAAGCTTCACAGAAACCATGCTATTCCACATGAAGCTGGAACAGACCTGGGGCTGTGGCCTGTCTTGGATGAATGCAGAATTTCACAGCATTAGTGCTGGTTTGTGATCTGAACCAGGGGTTCACCAGGGAACCCTTGGGACCTGGGTTTTGGTCCCTGGAGCTCTGATTGCTGCTGAAGCACTCTGTGAGTGGAAGTGCCTGTGAGGTGTCTGTGAAGGAAAGGCCAGGAGAAGTGTCTGGCTGTGGAGAAGCACCCCAAATGTGCAGGGAACCTCATGAAGGGTTGGGTTTCTGGGCACTGGTCCTCTGCTGGCTCTTCTTGAGTTTCTTACATGTGATGCACCCAGGAAATCCTCTCCAGGAGATTTGCCTTTGATCATGTGAACTTAAACCATATTGCTAAATTTTAATGGTCTTCAAAATAGTCTTCACTCTGCTTTCTACAGGGTGCCCTGATATTATACACAGTATATGGGATTTTTGGAAACCTCCTCTCCTTCCTTTCCTGCTCTCTGGCCTGTCTCAAGCCATCTAAGTCTGTTTCCCCAACCCAAAACGCATGTTTTTTCATTCCTGTGAAGTTAGTCTTGGCTCCCTCAGACCCTTTCCTCCCGACAGCCACGTTCTGCCACAGAGATTCTCACACATTTTCACATGTTGCCTACAACCTGCTCAGTGGGTCCTTCTCTCTGCTCTCCTGAGCTGCCCAGGGTTGCTGGTGGACCTGCCTTGTCCTGCAGACAGGTTGAAGAGTGGCCTCCTGGTGAGCCAGCTCCTCTCTTGGGACACATCCAAGCTTGCCATCAACAAGCTGAGCTGGGGTGAAGGGGGAGATGTCCAGCACATGTGTGCATGAAAAGCAGTGGAAAGGGAAGCAGGCAGGCAGCAGTTGAATCAAATCAAACTCTTTTGTGGCTCCCTTCTCACATCTGTGAATGTCTCAAAATATCACTGAACTTTATTCCTTCATGGCAATACTGCAGAGCTGCTGACAAAATCTGTTTGCATTTTTCAAACTGCTCTTTTAAATGCTGTGGAGAGCAGAAAACTGGTGCATAGGTGGCCTCATCCTTTCTGCTGCATGCTGGTAATTCTGCTTAGCCATGATATGGCCAGATGCCCACCAGAACTAATGAAAGTTCCCATTCCTACCTCATCCATAAATGCATGGAGTTCACCTGTGTAGTTGCAGGCTTTTACCCTTGTTACTCTTATCTCCCCCTACTTCAATGCCTGTTGCACGCATTTGCAATTACATTGCATACAACTAATGTAATTACTTTGCAAAACAGATTAGTATCAAACACCTGCTCTACTTCTAATTTAAATAACTGCCTTAAAATTATTCATGAGGACAGTAATTTGCTGATGCTTCTCTTAGGGCTAATCCTTGCTTTGGCAGTACAGGTAACAGTGCCTGGTTGTATGTTTGCTTTTTTCCTTAGGACCAGCCTTTCAGTTGCTTATATCTTTGTCCACCTTCTAATCCTTAAACATATTTTGCTTAGGAATGTTTCAGCTGAAATTGTTGAATCACAACAAAGCCTAAGAAAAAGTAATATATTCTTGTTGCTAAAAATGCTCTTACAGCAATTTTTAGCAGTGTTAGCAGACTTGGTCATTTGCAGGCAACAGGGAACTGAAAGGGTCAACCTTTTATATGAAGAGATCTAACCCCAGTCAGTAGCAGGGGTGGTGCTGAAGCAAATCCCAGTTCAATCACAAACCTTCCCAGGATTTCAGTGAACTGATTTGTGCAGTGGGATACCTGGCTCCCCTTCTGCTGTCCCGGCTGTAGGATTTATCTGACAAGATCTGAGCATGTATAAACTCACATAACAAAGGATCCAAAAGGTTTGCATGAATAGGGATATATTTTCACTAAATTAACAAGAAACATGTCTGTGACACTATTCTGCTCCCTTAACCAATGTTCCTCTGCCTACCTGAAAGCATGAAACAGAAGAAGCTCTCAGCTAAGCACAGAAAAATATTGAATAGTGCTAAGGAAGAAAGGATACATTTTTTCAGTCTTACTTTCATCATGTCCACTTGCCATCAGTTCTGAAATATTAAATGTTCATGCTGGATCTTGTTTTACTGAAAAAATAGAGTGAAGACAAGAACAAACCCGATTAGAGCTCCTTCTTAATTATAGACTATAATTCTAGCACTGATGTCTTGAAGAATATACATTTATGATAATTAAAACTCAGAAAAATCTTCATCGTGAGAGTTTTCATCTTCACACCAGACATGATTTTGCAAGTTGCACCAATCATTTCTAGGTATGCTTTTGGAAATGGCTGTGTAAGATACAATTTTTCTTCTACTTGTAGCAATTTGGAGTAAAACAAAGTGCTGCCACTTAAAATTTTTCTATGCCCTTTTACTGAGCTTAGGCCATTTCAAATGACGTTTCCCAGGTAGCAGGGGAACAAATCATCAGCAGGGCAGTCATGTTTAGCTGCTCATTAATGAAATCAGTGTTCTGAAGCATGGATTGGCAGAATGAACAAAGCTAAAGCAATTACTAAACTCTCTGCAGAAATGTGTAGAAAATTGAGGATCTCATTTAAATTGTTAACATCTTAGCAGTACTAGATTTGAACCCAAGAAACAATTAATTTGATCATCTGCCATACATACTAATTATAATGATGATGAAACAGTTGAGAATGGACTTCTCATTTGGTGGGAAAAGGAGATAGGAAAGTAATGTAATATGCAGTTGCTAGTGTATTGAATTGCTTTCCCTCTCGATCATCACTTGCCCCCCTTGGTGGGAGGGAGAGGAACAAGGGGAAGACACAGAGGTGGTGCCACAGAGGCTGTGCCTCAGTCACTGTCACTGGTGGTGATCTCAGAGCAGCAGGGCCACGAGCCTTTCCCACATGGGGGAGTTTCCTGCTCACCAACTACCAGCCCAAAGTCCCTTCCATGAGAGCAGGGTTGGCATTACTAATGTCTCACACCACACCAGCCAAGTCATTAATTTTCTGATTAACAGCAGCTCTTACAAAAAGAGACTAAACTGTGCATTGCTCTAAACATAAATCTAGTGCAGTGGCACTAAATTGGGTAGGAGCAAGTAAAACAGCCCAACTGAAGCTCATACCTTGCTAACAGGCCATTTAGATAGGCAGGCCATAACTTCTGAGCAGCCTGAAATAAATCTGTGGTGTGTATAGTTTCCAAAATGCCTACATTATCTATTGCTTAATCAGTAGTTGTGTAAGAAATCACTGTGGTTATTGGAGCATAGGAAACAGCTTTGCTGCTTCCATTAAGAAGTACCATTATGCTATAGCAACGCATTATCTTCATAAATCATTTGTACTGGGAATATATTTGTCAAGTTTCAAACAGATTGTGTAATTATCACATAATTTTATTTCAAGGGTTCATAACAGGGAATTAGATATGACATTTGGTAATATAAACAGTGCACTTGACTCATGTAGCCGTTAGCCATAAATGTTTAAAGAACTTGGCCCTGAAGGATTTTTCTAATGCTTTGACAACAGGTTCTCAGAATTCATATTGTGCATATAACATGTATAAGGGCAGCTTGTGAGACACTGGACCAGTGAGGGCATGTGACAAATGTTGTGAAGTGAGCACAAGTACTTTGTTGTGTGTCAGAGCTGCCAACGTGTTGTCCACAACACTTCTAGTGGAAAAAGTTATGAAGAAAAAAAGAAACCTAGGAAAGGTTAGAACACTAATAAAACTTCCTATATTTGTTACAGAGAACCTTCTAAATGTTGAAGATTCAGAAATGTGAGAGGTAATGGACTGGTAGCACAGTGCCAGTGTTAATGATGTCTGTCAATGTGTTCATTTTCCTTTGTACCTGGAGCATGTTTTGAGAAATACATCACTGATATTGCAAAAGAACCAGTGATTTGTCATGTCTAGCTGTATGACATGTGCTGTGAAACTGAGCAGTGTCCAGAATCTGCTGTGACTATTAGGACCTCCAGTATATTAAGGAGCTCTAATATGGCATATGGGGTCTTGAAATTTCACTTATTTGCTGAAGTTTAGAAGGCTGATTTCATAATGACTCAATTTGCTCTACTGCAAAGTGAAATCCTCTGCCTCCTGTGGATGCCCAGAGAAGCCAAACTAAGTGAAGTCTTCTGATAACTACAGTGTAAATGCAGTCTTGTTTTCACAATGCAGCAATGCTGTGTGGCAAGCTGACAAAGGAAAAGTTATGTCTGGAAACAGTAAGCACCTTCCCCAGCTCCCAGGCCAACTATAAGGCTGGAAATCCACACTTATTACCAAGCACATCCTGCTTTCTGATGATTGTATTTCAGTGCTAAGTCAGAATGTACAATCTTTCCAAAGTAAATTTCCTCATCCTATTCTCCCAGTAGTCCTTTAAATCTGTGATCCATAACCAGGGAGCTGCTATCTCAGAAATGGATATGTTTTTCTGAAATGTTATGAGGAATTGGGTATTTTTTTAATAATCCTAAGATAGGGATGGATATCAAAACAGAGATCTGTTGTTGGACTGAACTCACTGGAGTGACAGCAGGGTGCAAATAAAAATGACTATTATTAAGCCTTTTCCTTGATAAGTTTTGCTTGTAAATCCTAGCCTTCACAATTCTGAACTGTTTGGTCCTGCACTAATTGTTCCATACCCCTCAATATTTACAATTTAAATAGTATTGACCTAAATTATTACTATAGTTTTATGTAATACAACTCTAACAGAAAAGGCTTTTCCTCCTTCACCTTTAGAGATATTTTAATACCTTAAGTTATGATGAAAGAGTAGTGCATTGAGTAGCTGAATATTCCAAATACAGACATTTGAGGAGAGGGCACTTTGGCAGTGGTGTTCTGGACTACTTGCTTTTCACTCTGTCCCAACCTGATCTTACCTGGTCTTAACTTGCAGGACAGGATTCCTGCTGCTGTGTGTTGCATGTGGCACAGGAAGCATATGGCTCAGGAAATACTGGGAAGTACACGCATCTCTCACTGCCTCTGACTTTAGGCATTATTTGGGCAGCTTTTGTTATTCAGAAATGCAGATCATAGCTGGCTGCTGCTGAGGCTTTTGTTAGTTCTTTGTTTACCCAAGGCAATTTGTTTTTACTTCTGTCACTGTCAATTACTGCAAAATTCATTTTCCTTGTGATTAACAAGTGGGCTTTATTTCCATCTAAAGGCTGTGGCAAGGAACTTGAGAGCTTAGCAAAGGAGTGACACATGGGTGATGTCCTTGACACCAACATACAGATTGTGATACTGCCAAGCCCTTCATGTCTGATTAACTGAGCAAAGGCCTTTTGAGAAACAGTGTATCCTGAAGGCACTACAACTTGCATTTTTAATATATGGTTTCAATCACCTCTCTGGAAAGATGTTAGTATTTTATTTTTAAAAAGCAAGTAATAGACAACTTGATGGCACAAGTTTTAAGTGAAATTGCTGCAGGCTAATGAGAAACAAGCTATGGCTGTATAACTGGTCATTCTATATTTTCAAACTTCTACTGCATTTAATTTTACATAAAATTACATAGTAGTTAGTAATCCTCTGTCTTCCAGCAATAACCAGGGGGCAAAAGTAACTCATGAAACCAAGTTTTAAAATCAGTGAATTCAGAAAAAGCTTGACAGAGCTAATTAAGGGATACAACAAATAAAACTACTGTAATAAAAATGTGTAGTAACGTGCAAACAAGACCACAAACAGTATCTGTCCTGGGAATCTAAAATGTGAAGAAAAACTAGTGGTTGCATCTCACTACAACTTCTACAATATTCTTAATTAATACCAGCCTGATAGAGATAAGCCTTTCCCAATGTAATGGAAAATCTTTATTCAGTGCACTCCGTGTGTGTGGAAGATCAGACAGCTACAGAAGCTGAGCTGGGTAGCACTGCCAGCCTCTTGCCCTGGTGCAGTGGAAGCTGTGGGAGAGATAAACTCAAGGTGAGAACAAAAGTGAAGTCATCATGTCTGGTCACTCTGTCTGCTCTGACGAGAGAAGATGTAACAAGGACTTGATAACCAAAGAGATTGTGTTGCTACAGGAACAGGGGTAAATGGGGTCCAAGTGGAAAATTTTGTATGTAACTTAGAGAACTATAAATGCTGGTGACCAGTGCAACAAACTGGCTTTGCTTGCACAGCATGGTCCATGTCTCTCAATCCCCACACATGTGAACTGCAGTGTGGGGGCAGGGAAAAAAATCACAGTCCTGAACCATTCCTTTGTTACTTAACCAGGGAGGAAGCACTTGGGTTACACAACCCATCATGCCTAGGGTGGATCCACCTTAATGCTGTCCGTGTTTCCAGATGTGCCAGCTGTTGTTTCAGACTGCCCTTGCTCCCTGCCAAATACCAGAATCATGCTGATCCCATCCCCTGGGTGACACCAGCTCAGTCAGGTAGGAGATGGTCCCTGTGTCTGAAGCTGCTTGAGTGTGGAAGGGGCTTCTCCCCACCCACCTCTTGTACTTCTGCTAAAGGCTTTAACCCAAGATGACTCATGTTGTGACAAACATGGCTCTCTGTTTGGAGAGCAGCCAGCCAAGGGACCAGAGCCAGAGCCAGCCACGTTGGGACCTGCACTCTGTGCAGTGTTAGCACTCTGCTGGTGAGGATGAGTGAAGGTAACCAGTTCTCATGTCATCCTTAGCTATGCTGGGTCACTAAAAGGGATTGTATCTCTTCTGTTTGAGACATGTGTGGAGCTATAACACTCCACATTCTGCAGTGCTTCTTATCCTGCTTTACTTCCAGGTATTTAGCAAACCCACAGGTAGGAATTTGTAGTGTATAGGAGGCAAAGGACAGAAAGTGCAGCCTAGGGAGAGGGATTAAAATGTCTTTGAGTGTTTAGCCACACTGATTATTCACTGTGGCAGGGCTGTGTGTCTCGGGCCACCACTGCCTGCTGAGAGCAGAGCTTGAGAAGCTGCTCACTTCTGACATGGCCTTTCCAGCAGCTACATTCCCAGCACATCCCTGGTTACAGTTTGTTAGAGAGTGGCCTGTGAAGAGCCTCTGCAGAGCTTGTGTTAGGGCTGCTCTGAGCAACTCTGTACTTTTATGTGTTATTCAGAGACTACCTGAGAATGGCAAAGAGCTTGCCTTTTCTAAGTATGCACAGTGCATAAATAATGCATGTCTCTGTGCAGCAGAGCTGGGGAAAATGTTTGCAGGACTTCAGGACCTGAAGGATATTGGTATGAAAGACACAAACCTATACATTTAATTGTAGTGTTTTGCTTTAGTTTTTACTGATTTTGATGTACATGGAGAGCAGGAAACTTTAACATCTGCATTATTTTGGCCTTGGTGGGCAAGATCAATATTTCATGCATTTATTTGGATTACTTTATAAAAAATCCAACACCATACATGCCTTGGAAAAGTCTCTGAAATCCAATAAAGACCAGACCTTTATTAATTCTTCTTTAATCCTACCCTACATCAAATAGCCCTCTACAAACAAATGCATCAAAATAGTTCCCAAAACTGCTTTTTAGTTTCCCACCACTCTAGTCTGTTGCAGGGCAGTGGTGTAAATCTATGTTTGGCCTTAAAGTGCCAAGTGGCCGAGAGTGCCTTGAAGGTTTATTAGTCTCTGGTTCATAAGGGAGTGAGTAAATATAAATTTCAAATGTCAAGGACTCTAAAGGAGAATGTTTGGCTTTTTTTCATACTAAAAATTATCAGTTGATGAGCTCAACTGCAGCCCCAGCAGTTGTGCTGCCAGGAAATATAGATGTGTGAGGGTAAGCTAGGGTTTTGATAAAAACAGAATCTTGAGTGATTTGGGAACCTGCAGGAAACAGGCTCATACTGCTTATCATGTGGGCTATCAAGTTCTCCAAGGTCAGTGCTACAGGATTTAATATAGACTGGTTTTAAGATGCTAAAGGCCCATGTGTTTATTTTACTTGGTCTTCCTTTGTGAGAAGAGGTGCCAGGCCTTCAGGTGACCTTAGCTGGGAGCAAGGTGCCTTGGCTATGGCAGCTACTTGGTTTTCCAGCAGCAACTGAGACCATATCAGAAGCTCAGGAGGCATATTTTTAACTCGTCCTTTAGAAATGGGCAGGGTCTGATTTCCCTTATTACCCTTATTAAGGTCATCTAGCAGCCTGTCTGTGCCATGGAAAAGCTATTCAGTGGATTAGCAAGGGTAAGGAAAGCACTGGATCTCACTAAAACTTCTACTATATTCTTAATTAAAACCAGAGTATACTCAGCCTAATCTTAACTCATATTTACTTTGGTGCTTTCATTTAGAGGGATAGTGAGAGAGATGTGCAGGAATATTTAGTTTTCAAAGAAGACTGAATTGTGTTATCACAGGAATGTCAGCATGGGCCAATGGCAAGGGAATAAGAACAACGCTGCCTGAGTGGCAGAGGATGCTCTGGAAAAACAAGGGTTTTTTTCTCTGACTAGATTTGCTAAGCATCTAAAACATTTTTGGCAAGTGCTGGAATAAGGAAAACTTGATGTTGCCTTTGCATATTTGCAGCCTTGCAAGAAGGCTGTGTAGCTGTGCCTGCTCAGCCCCAGGCAGCTGCTGGGCACTTCCAGCCTCTGGTGGGTACAAAGGGCAGGTAACACTGGACTTGCAAGTTGGCCTGGGCTATTTCTCCCCTCACATTATGTGCTACAAGCAGGAAACCACAGTGGGATGAGCAAGTTCCTGCACTACCCAAGTAGGAGGCAATGGGGATGGGTAGAGAGCAAGTTTTGGTGTTCCTGCTTCCTTCACTCCACTCTACCAACAGCAGAGGTGTAAAACCCCATCTTTTCTCTTGACCTGCCTCTTGCAGTAACTGAAGTTATTGCAGGTAAATATCCATGAAAACTCTGTCAACAATCATACAGGAATTTAAATGAGAAAATACTAAATAACTTTTTCCAGAAAAGAATTCTCCCTAGTAAATCACAGGGCAGGGGTTAAAGAACAAGTTCAGAGAGAACAACTCAGATTGCACAGAGTTATACACTCAAAGATATTTTATGCATAGTTATGAACTATCATTATCCCATTTCTCTTATTTGTGCCTAGAGACACAGTTTGGACCTAGGTCTTGCTCAGGTGTTTGGGACATGGGCTTTCTGTTAAAAGGAATATTTTTGGCAAATTTTACTCTCCTTTGATTGTGGTCTTGGTAATGGAGGAGGTTTCTCGGAGTGGGAAATTGGAGGAATATATTCCCCCATACTCAAGCATGTGAGACTTTGTCACAGACCAAGGCAGGTTTTACAGAAGCACTTTGTAACACAGTAAAAACTACTGCAGTGCTTGGTCTGGATACTTCCCATAGGACTTTAGGCATTGAAGTGGAATGTTGAAAGTGTCACCACAGACCAGAGGGAGGAGATATTGGTGTGACTACACTGACATTGTTGGGGTCTTAACTAGCTCTGGAACATTACATGAGCCTCTTCCACAATGACAAGAAGTCTTCTCAGTTACTGCAAAGGCAGTAATTGATATCAAAGCTATCTGCACCATTTTGTTACTTTGGAAGGCAATACTGCCACTATTACCTCTTTGCCACTATCTCCTGGAAAACTAAATCAGTTTATTATAATTGCTAATTCTGAACACTGGTGGATTTTCTTCAACAATTTAGAGAGAAAAGCATGTCACAAACTTCCAGGCTCTTTCTTTGACTACAAAATCATTTTTGTTCAAGACAATGAATGAGGTATGACTTGGTCATTCTAATTTTTGTTCTGTATTTCAAGTTAGTTGGAGACATTTCACCTTGAAATTGGACTGCAGTATTTGCTGTCCCTGTAAAGGCATTATTTAATGATTTCCCATGTGCTACAAGTGGAGCAACAAGCATATGCTTTGTGATATATGAAGTGTATTTCAGTTCTTGTGTAACTTGCCAAAGTAGTAAAAAAATTAGGTGTCCTTATTTGCTGTTGGAGCAGTCAGTTCTAGACTTGTTAGGAAGATGTTCTCAATTTTAAAATCAGAGCTTAAGCTCCCCTGGTTTGCATTCCCAGTATCATGTGTCTCAGTCATGTTTAACATATGGACATCGTGTGTACAGCAGCTCCCACACAGTGTCTCGGTGCCATTTTTTCCCTCCAGTGATGATGAAAGACCCAGTGCAATTGGAAGGAACATCTTTGCTTTGTGGGACCTGACACTGCTTTTAAAGGATGATTTTTACAGGTACAGTCTTGTGCCATATACCCAGAGAATGCAATATGAGCTGTCTGTAGGGTTTTCTTTGTGTTACATAGTAATATGTATTTAGAAGCACTTGCTTTACTGAAGGTAGAAGAATATTGTGTAAATATGTTTATAAAAATAAATTATATTGATAAAAATACGCAGAATACTGCTTATAACTACATTTACTAAAAAAAAAAAGCTTTTAGATGTATTTGTTTTGAAGTAGATAGGAGTAAACAGACTAAAAGCTTTTATTAACTCAGTCTATACAAAGAGTTGGTAATGCAAAAATTGAACAGATTGCTCAGGGATGTATAATACAATAGAATTATGTTCAAAATACATCTTGAAGAGAAACAGGAACAAAGATATAAAATTATGGATGAAGATGAAACTTTAAACGATGGCAGCTTTTTACAAGAAGCAGCTTATGCTGAATTTCTACTTTTCTAATGATAGATATTCTCACATTGGAGTCTGTGTTTTTGCACTGCCTGCACTGTGAAGCTGGAAAACAAGCCCTTCCACAAACACTGGGAGGGGAAAAAACATAATTATGATATTTAGATGAATTATGCCATAGAATTTACGGAAATAATTACTACATTTGGTAATGAATCAGGTTTGTCAATGGTTGCATAAATTTAGAATTTATTTCCTAAAATCATCCATAGTTTATTGGCGAGATGGAATTGGACAGCAGTTCCAGGTTTGGAAGTTGTATGTTTGATGCTGGCACAATGGCACCAACAGTGCATGTTCGCAACTGAAGAAAAACCATTACAATATTTTTCCAGT
Source organism: Ploceus nigricollis (assembly GCA_013399945.1). Lineage (NCBI taxonomy): Eukaryota > Metazoa > Chordata > Aves > Passeriformes > Ploceidae > Ploceus > Ploceus nigricollis. Next base: position 305,451 of record VXBC01008927.1, on the reverse strand, counting down.
CAAATGTTTCATCTGACTAGTGCTAATCAAGCCAGCAAGGGGGAATTAGTAAGAAGTGGTTAAAAGATTATAGAGTTTCATTTAGAATGAAATGCATCCAGAAAATACATGAAAAGAAATACTGAGATTTAATTTGGGGAAAAGCTTGCAGCAAATAATTAATTTCTTATACACTTAATTTTTTCTTTCTACAGCAAAATCTCTCAAAACATTTTGGAGTCCTTGTCTCTGTCAGTGCACTAAATTAAGCTCTATTTTGCATCACTTGGACATTTCTTCTGGAAAATGAGTTGTTTTACCTTTTGTGTTGTTGCTTTCTCTATCCAGGGATTTTGCAGCTTTGCAAAAGTTGTTGGAGCTCCTCCTGCACTCCTGTGCAGATTGACTCCCCTGCAAGCAGCTGCATTACTGAATGACTCAATCTCTGGAAACAGTGGGTTTTTTTGTAAATGTTTCTTAAATTACCTGGCAAAACACAAAGACGAATAAGAGGTGAGTGAGGCATATACCCTTTATTCCTGCAGTGAAAGCAGCTGGTTATAGATTTAAGAAAATGAGGAGCTGTGTTTTGTTTCTCAGTCCCTGTTACTACTGTGTAAATGACTCCATCCAATTAAAGTGTAATGTGTTGACTTTATTATGTGATGGCAGATTGTGTTTATGCTCTAACAACCACTGTAGCTCACCAGAAAATAGGTGTGCTCAAAGCATGATAATGCTTTGTTCAAACCAATGGTGCAAGTAAAGTTGCTTTCTCACTGTGCATATTATGGGAAACCTCTTAAAAGCCTCTTCCCCTTGGCTGCCTGTGCTCGCATTGCCTTCAGTAGGAGCTTTGCTATTGACTTTACAGGCAGCAGGCAGAGGTCAACAGCAAGCACTTCTCCAAAGGGACATCTCTGTGACACCAAGGGCACTTTGAGCCACGACAGTGTTACTGCTGAGCCTTAGATGGGGCTTCACAAGGAGCTGACTCAGTTCCCTGCTCTGAGGGACATTTGTCCCCTGCACCTTCCTCTGGATTAAGTTCTTTGTCAAGTGGGGTTAAGGCTTTTTCCTCTCATTTGTTTGTCTGTACTTAGATCGTGCTCTGAAGTGGTGTTACTGTGTCTATGTGAGCTGCTGGATCTTTTTTCCCAGGTGTGACAGAGGCTTGGTTGTAACATACAGTGCTCTTAAGCCCAGATAATCAAAGCCCAACAACTCATCTTCAGAAATCTCTAAAGTTCTCCAGATATTAGCCTATGGTACAGACTAAAATTTAAGAAGTCATGAATGCTATTCACAAATATGTGCTCAGTTACTGTGTAAGTCTGCCACTTCCTGAATTTGACAACATGCACTGTACTTCATCAGATAATGAAGTTGCATCTGCAATTTATAAAAGTGAGTACTTAAAAGAAACTAATTTCTGCAGTTGTTTAAATACAAATTAATTTTGATCAGATAATTGGCTTTTAAAAGTACCTCTTGGAGATAGCATGTGAGTCCAAGGGGGTACTCCCTCATCCAAGTGGATACCAACTCATCCAAATCCCTGCAGCACTCAGTATAATCAGACCAGAAACTTCCATATATGTCAAGATTTTATCCTGCTACCTGAATGCCATTACAAATATTTCCCAAATTCATTGGATATTTACATGAAGTTGCAAGAAAATATCTTCAAAAGAACAGTTTCAAAGCCAGATTTTTCTCTTTCTCTTGCTAATCAATACACAATCTTGTTCTCAAATCAGAGCTAAAACCCCAGCAGAAGTTCAAAAGGAGTAGTCATGGTGTGTAGAAGAAGGATTCAGCCCTGTGAGAGGTGCAGAGGCTTTGATGGGAACTGTGGGAGTACTCTGCTGCAAAATATTACCTTTTCTCATGTTTGTTTTAAACAGCTCATGCTTCCTCACAAAACAGGCCATCCCCCTGTCAGGGTGCAGAAATTTTAACTCTGTCAGCAAGTGCTACAGCAGGATCTGAGTGTCAGGAAAGCTGGGGGTTGTGAAACCATCCCATTAAGCTGCAGGTCGGGAGCAAGGATTGTCACTTACGCTTGTCCGAGCACCATCTCCAGAGCTGCTGTCTCTCTGCTGTGGGAAAGTCTGGCTTGAGGGAATTATTTTATTGACTCTGTGGGCCAGTGAAGACTGTGGGAATACACTAGCAGCTGATATGGTGCTGGTTTAGCTGGGGGCCTGCACGCCTGTTTGCTCAGGGCTGTGCCAGGAATCAGCTGGGAATGGGAGCAGGGGGCTGCAGGTGCCACTCGGGTCTGTGTCAGCACCCAGCACCTCACAGGACAGATCTCTGCACCTCTGCATGGCTGCTCTGCTCAAAGCCTTTAGAAATCTGGGCCACTTCCTCTAAAGGGGCTGACAGGAACAAATGTTTAGTTTCTGTTTAGATTCTTCTGTTTTAGATTCTTAGGCTACTGCAGACTGCTTTATGTGTATTGTCTTGTGTAGGGAGGCTTTTAAGAAACTTTCAAGAAATCTTCTTAGTGATATAACTGGTATTCACTAAGCTGGACGAATTTAAGAATCTAGTTTTTAATGTAGATTCATGCCACTAAAGTTTTTTTTTAAATTTTTTATTCAAGTGTTGTGTTTGAAAAAGAGCTATGAGATATAAATTATCATAACTCCAAAAACAAAGTCCAAAATTAATTTATTATATGTTCTACTTCTAGGTGGTTCAGCTAAGTAAACTTTCATTATTTCAACTACTGTAATATTTGAATGGAACTTGTAAGACATTATGTATTCATGACTTTGTTTTAAATATATGACCAACAACTTATTAATATTTCTGAGTTGAAATGTACTTAATCACTTGTGTTGCATTATGAATCACCCTGTTCATTCCTGTAAGTTTCCATGGCAGAGAAGGATGCTCAGGGACTACTAATGGTACTAAGAAATGCAAAAAATCAGAGTACAGAGCATTTCTTCAGATTTTGCACAGATTCAAATGAAATATTTTCTATTCCTTCCAGGTCATTAGTTTAAAAGGTCCTTAAGTTAGGATAACTGTGTTAGTCAAGAGAAGGCTGTATTAAGCAATTTGAAAATTGAATTTTTTATCAGTTTTATGAAGATTGCTTCAAGGGTGTGGAATTTTTAATAACTTTCTTTTATGTTGAACTGCCTGCTGCAGTTTTCATGGGGAAATAGAAGGAGCTGGAGAGGAAATGAATGCTAACATGTCTGCTTCCTGGCTTTACCTTAGCAATTTTATAACTGGCAAGAAACACAAAATCCCTTTTCTGCTGTAAATCAGCATCTTTGAAAAAAGCCCTGGGACAGTACGATGGGTTACAGTTATTCTGTACTGTAGTAATGGAAAACAGAACAGTAAGTTAATTGAAAGAGCAATCATGCTGTATTTCTGAAAAGTCAAGATGAAATCATTTTTCATAATGAAAGGGGAAATAAGGAATACTTCTGGCATTCGACACAGTCAAGCTTTTATCTGGGGTTCTGCTGACATTAATCTTTGTTCACAGGCTGCTAAGGTGGAAATGTCTTTCAGAGCTTACCCTGAGCCCTGTGTTTCCCACCGAGGGAGGTTTCTGAGCTTCAAGGTGGCTTTGCTGGGAGGGAGCTGGGGAAGGCAGCAAAGGAGAGCAGCAGTTCTGCTCTCAGCCCAGCTCAGCTGCAGGAACCATTGGTCCAGGCTCAGTTACAGGAATCACTGAGGCCCTGCTGCAGCCTGCAGGGCACAGGGAAGGCTCTGCTGCCCCAGGGGTGGATCAGCCAGGCTGAGACACACGGGCCACGTGTTTGGAGGCTGAGAAACACTTCTGAGAGAAGAATTTCACCTGCTATTGTTTCTCCTGTTATGTAAAAGATTTGTTTCCTGTTTCTCCCAAAATACATTGTTGGGTTTCAGTTATTGTGCATTTTCTGTTTCATTCTTCCACCTGCTTTTCCTTTCTGGGCATGTTGATTTCCTTCATGTGACCTTGGTTTATGCAAAGTTTTAGAAACCAATGTCTCGAGGACCTATTGTTCCCCTCTGTGCTGGCTTCAGAGGGTTAGTTTGGGAACTGGCACTGCAGAATTTGCAGGGGTAATACAGAACAATATTTAATAATTTATTTAATCAGCAGATCTAATCTGGTGCATTTTGAACTCTCCCTGGTTTAAACCCATGATATTAAGGGTTTTGAAAAACAAAGTGGGGCAGGATTCATATACAGTCTAGGAAGTAGTGACGCTGGTTTTCCTGGACTCAGACCAAAGCAAGCTCTCTTCCTTTCATGGTGGGCTCTCGCTAATTGCTCACTCTTGACAGAGCACCAGATTCACTCTGAGAATGTTAAATGCAGCTCAGACCAATGCTGTTTCTCTGAAAGATTTCTAGAGGAAGCATTTCTGTGTTATATACAGGTGTATGAGGCCTGGCATATCTGAAGTGTGTTCAGAGTTTACAGTCTGCTTAATTAAAAGTGGTGGTATGACTGTTGAGGGAGCAAACAGGCAGAAATAAAACTAACTCTGTCTTTAAAATCAAGAAAAAAAAAAAAGAAAAAAAGATGCAATATGAGAGTAACCAAGGAATTGAAAATATTTTCCTAGTAGCTATAACTGTTAAGATTTTCAAGGCCACTTGTATGCTTTGAACATTTAAAACTGCGAGCAGTCATAACTGCAAATCTAAACATTCTGTCTGGCTTTGAGGATGTTGAGCCTTTGATTGTCACAGAGGTGCAGCTCACAGAAGAGCAGTGGTTAAAAATGCTGGGTTTTTTCTCTTTCTGATATTTAAATAAAGAAGTAATTGGTTTTGCTACTGACACCTGAAAAATATCTCAGGTTTCTTAATTGAAAATACAGTTTTGGAGATGTATTAATATATTTATGGGGGAGCTGTTTTCAGTGCCAGGCAATGATGCACTCAGGCTGATTTCTTGATGTGGAGAACAGGCTTCCGAGCTCTGTTTGTGCACTGAAGTTTTCCATCCTTGTGGGAAGTTGTGCCTTCCAGCTGCACCTGCTGCCATTTTGTTTTCCTCCTCCAAGAGAGGCATCAAGAACTAATTCGTGTTAACATTTGAGGAATGCCATAATGAAGCCCTTATAGGCACATTCAGCATAAATTTTAAAGGTTGTCTGTACTGGAATATCTGTAAGACATTGAACTGCCATACAACAAATTCCAAACATCACTTTGAGAACGATTTCTAAATTAGTGTTAATGTTTCCTTGTGGCTTCTAGATGAGTTTTCATTTGAGCTCATAAAAAGGACTGCTTTGTCAGTATTGCTACCTGTGGATTTAACTTCTGATTTCAAAGGCTTTACTGCTTAACCCTGAGGAATTTTTCTTTCCTTCCCAAACAGGAGTTGTAAGAGCGGGAACACTGAATGTTTTCTCCAGAGAAAACAGATTGAAGCAAAAAAATAAAGCACAAAATGTGCTCATATTTAAAAGAGTTTCTCTCTAATGGTCTTACAGATGAGTGTATATGCCATATTTTTTTGTGCAGAATACATGTATTTATATACTTATATAGCATTGTATACTAAATTGGAGCTTTGGAAGTAAAAATCTTTAAAAGTAGAGCTACAGAAAAATAGTCTTGATGCACAGCTGTTCCATCTGTTTCTGACAAAGGAACCTTTCTGAGGTGCCAGAATAACATGCAGGTTTGTATGGGCCCACTTTAATACTATATATAATACATATGCATGTGGATATATATATACACAAACATATATTATCATGCAAAATGTGTACTCACTCCTGCAGGCTGGTAGATGACAGTCCTTCCTTGGGATGGATTTCCACATCTGCCTCTGAGGTGCAGTTTCTGAAAGTCAGAATTTTCTTGGAAAAGTGCAATAAATAACACTGGTTACTGAAGATGAAAAACCTTTTCATAGCTTCAGAATTTTCTCAGATTTTTTACCCTCTTTGGTAGTGTTATCATCAGTGATCTATGACAGAAATTTCTGATGTCTGTTTATTTCACAATCCAAAGTGCTTAGTAAATGTTCTTATCTTTAAGATTCAGGCTGAAGAAAATACCCCAGTACAGAAATCTGATAAGAAACTGGTTCTTGAAGTTCACAATGCCAAAGGCAGCATGTGATGACAGGTTTTTCCTTTTGTTGGTTATTGGCTGACACTGAAAAAATACTCTGCATGTGCCATTTGCAGCTCAACAGTAGATTAATGTGCAGAGCAATGAAAATTTTACTGGGAAAGAGAATTTGATTGCTCACCCTACAAGAGAGATCCCACTGCTAGAGCTCAATGCAGCCTGAACCACCATGGGCTTAGATTTGAAAACCATCACTCCTTTCCAGGAATCTCCTTTAATTTTACCCCCTCTCCATGGCAATTTAACCTGGCTTTCCTACTCCAAGGCTGGCAAGCAGAAAAAGAGAAGGCAGAAGTCAGCTGTCTACTTAATGCCAGCAGGAAAAAGAAAAGATCAAGTATTGAAGTTCTTGTGAGAAACCTGGTCTCGAAAGGTTTTCCCTCACTGCTTAAGTGTCAGAGGGTCTGGATAACAAGAGAAACATCAGACTTAAATCTTTAATGTCTCTTTCATACTGTTGACTGAGGAAGCCAAAGACACTTGAGTGTTTCTTGCTCAATGCTCATGCTTAGGATACTAGCCAGGAAGAAAAAGGGTGGAAAATTTTGGACTAACTCAATAAAGAGGGAATATTATCAAACCATTGGAAGTTGTTATACAGGGTTTCTATCCTCTCCTTGGAGAGGTCCTGCTACTTTTCTAGTTTGAGAAGACTAGAAAACTTTTCTAGTTTAAGAAGCATTGAAGACAAGGATTTATACTTCCTTCCTATCCCAAACTAGCTTACATTTTTAAGCTATTTGACATAAAATCAAAGGTTTTTAGGACTATTGAAAATAACTTTGTTGTCTACTTTGTAGTTTAGACTTTGATACCTTTTGGTAAGGCTGCTGGATTTTTCTTTTTCTTCTTGGACTTGTCAGTCATAGAAACAGAAAGCACTGAGAATGTGAAATAGTCTGGAAATGTTTGCTCTTCCATCAAGAAACACTACATGTCCTTTCAAAGCTTAATTGAGCAGCACAAAGCTAATTAGCTGTCCAAAGACAGGGCATTTAATGCACAATCCAGCATTAATTTGTTCTACAGACTGAGCTTATCTCATATATAAATGCCTGTGCCCTGTGGCTTTCCAAACAGCTGCAATATAAAAAAAAAGACTGATAACTCTGTCATGTAAATGTTGCTTGCTTCCTTCACTTGTGCATAAAATATTGAACTGGATGTGAATTGTAACTGGAAAGTTTTCATGGTCACAATGAAAAAATAATTTGTATTTTTATTCCCTTCTAGCTGAGAATAATGTTATCACTCTGGGAAACAAAAGCCATCATTTGAGGTTTGCGCTACATTATCATTTACAACCTGTTAACCTAATGTGTAATTTAGATGGTATATTGAATAAATAGTTTCACAGCTTTTTGTGGGTAGTAAATAATTGCCTTATCGCTTTCTTTTTATTGTAAAATTCCTAAGTATATTTGTTAAGCTATTAAAACACAGAGGAATTGCTGCAGTTTATATGAAGGAAGTTTTATGTTGTTAATCTTTGAAGCATACAGCATCATTTTCAGAGGCTATTTAACAAATTCTCTCCCTTCTCCATCTCCAGTAAAAAAGTCATGATTTTCTGAGGATTTGCAAAGAATGAGTTCATGAAGGATGACTTTTCGTGCCCAAATGCTAAAGCCTATAATGTTACCCTGGGTGTCTTGCTGAATTCATTGTTCTACAAATGTTTGCAATCAATTTCCCCTCTTCTTAATACCAGTTGATTCTTTTGTACATTACACTGTTTCTTGAAAGGCCCCTTAGGAAAGAAGTTTTGACCCTTTTTGCAGAGATCAAATGTACCTGGTCCTTAAAATATGTTTGCCGTAAGGTTATTTTTCCCTACAAATTTTTCTTTGACCATCCATGCCAAAGAATTTGGATGCTCATATGGGACCCTGGGCTTTCCCCAGGCTCTGATGAAATCTCAGGAATGACCCTCCAGCATAACTTCCCTTTTAGGATGAGTCCTAAAGGGCAAAGGGACAGAGCTGATGTGTGCTTGGGCTGCTGAAGTCTGGGAGTAGGGAAGGAGAATGTGAAAGAAGGAATGAGAGAAAAAAAATATTTCAGAATGGCTGGAAGAGACAACTGTCAGTAAGAGAACTTTTGCCAGCGAAGTGAGATGTGACTTCCCAAAATTTAGCACTAATCCATAGCAAATGATTAGGGGTAGGAAATAGATTTTTCTCTCCTATTAAAATTTTGTCAAGCAACCCTTTCTCACAGATGGCTTGTTCTAATGCTCCATCCTGGCTAGTGCCTGGAAATGAGTGGGTATTAATCTGCTCCCTGTGAGCCTGCTGCTCTGCTGTTGAATGTCCTGTGTATCCTCTCTGACATCCCCTCTGGCCCATGTGTCTTTATTCTCTACTCTGTGTAGTCCCTTAACTGCATCTCCTTAGCCTCAAGTTGGTGAGGTGTGTGTGGAAATAAAAAAGAAGGAAATCACATCATTATTTGCTCATATAAATTGGTTTCCCAGTGTAGACTAATAGAGTGCCAGTGATTTATAAAGGTTATATATCAAGGAAAGAGATAATGGAAAGATGTTTTCCATTTTCAAACTTTAGGTGAAAAAAAAAAAGACAACCCTATGAATTTTATTGCTAGGTCATAATTTATCTTCCTTGTAGTTAACATATCTATATTTAAAGAAGCCAGTATTGAATTTCAGGGTTTATAGGAAGCTGTGGATACTGTCCTTCCAACATCAGCTGGAAGGATGGATGAGGTTTCTGGGGCAGGCAGCATTCATCTGGTGAGTGCTCCTCAGCATTGTCTCATTTTGCACTCTGCTTCCTCCATCCCAAGGTGAAGGAGCTTCCCATGTGGTTGTGCTTCCCTCTCTGCCCTGCTTCAACTGGAGAAGTGTCTTCCCCACTTCTGAAGGACAGCAGTGATGATCCAGTCACCAAATGGTCATTGTGCAAATGGGAAAGAGAATTTTTGCCCAGGTGAGAGATGGAAGATGACTGATCACCTTCTCAGGATAACAGGTGGGAAGACAATAAGTCTATCCACAAATCAGTTTTTCCAGGAACATGATCTCCAGTTCATACACTGATATTGCTGATTTATTGAGCTGCTGATCCCTCTGTCCTGCTGCAGCCTCTGAGTGTGAGGCACAGAGTGAGCACCTGGGAAAGGGCTCTGCAGCTGAGGTATGAGAAGTGCCCTCCACAGAAATACACACTGTGCACTGTGTTGTGTGAGCAGAGAATAAGAGTGATGAGAGAATGGGAGATATTTATAGAGTCACCATACATTGCAAACAAATATGGCAAAAAATATGGTGCTTGTCATTTGGAATATGTTAAAGTCTGAAAGTGGTTAAATAATGCACAAAAGTGCTTTAGCTGAGAGAAGCTGAGTGGTGTTCTGTGCCAGGGTAGAGCATTGAAAGGGGCAACCTGACTGGAGCAAGAGGAGAAATGGTGATTTTGGTAACACATTTCATTGCTGTTGTTCTGCCTATTCCTAGCGACTCTGTGCAGGTTTCCTCGATTAAGCATGTGGTCACTCCATCTAAATGCAAGCAGTGTCCTGCAGGGAGGTTCACATCCAATAGTGCTTGCCGACTGTGTTTGAAAACCTGGCTTTTCAGACTTGTTGATTTTTTTCAGCTACCCAAGACAGTAACTTTTCATCTGGAATGCAATTTAAAAAATATGATGCATATCTGGCTGCAGCTACAAGATCTCCAGACTTTCTGAAGTAGCAATCTCCATGTTGGTTGTTTAAAGCTGACATTTAGTTCTAGAACATCTAGAAAAAAACACCAACTCTGGGCTGATGGTCTGAGCTAAACAGGACAGGACTGAAAGAGGAACTTTTCTTTGGAGATCCTCAAGTGAACAGCTTATAGGTACTTTGCAGGCAAAATATTTAGAACATTCTGCCTTGATTGTTGTTGTTGTTTTTAAATTAGTTTGTGTTTCTGACTGATTTTTTGTCTTTGAAATACTTGGAGAACAAGTTAGGATTATTACAATTTATGATTATTTAGATTTCAGAAAAGTTTGGATTATCTGTTTTATTACAACTGAATTAGTTCCTTTTGGTTGCCAGACTGTGTTATCTACACAAAGTTCACTGCACATCCTCACTTGCAGCAATCCTTCATTTTGGCACCAACTTTAATATCATTGTTTATTCTTATCTATTATGTTCCATGAGAGATTTAGGAAAGGTTTATTTTTTTATTAAATGGCAACAGTTATTGCTGATGGATGATAATTTATAACTCTCCTACCAGTAAGAAAGAAATAAGCCTTTTGTTTTTATTATGCTCTTGGTATAAAAGAAATGGCTGATTGCTGGTATAAAAGAAATAAAACAACTCATACATCCAGGAAAGCTTATTGCATTATCAGGAAATACACCTGCCTAACTGATGAATAGAACTCAGTCTTGCAGTTAATAAAAACCTGAAGTTATTTCAGGCTGAAATATCGTAGAATAAAACAACGCAAATATTGTTCATGACAATTTCACTATCATAAAGAAATTGGAGTTCTTAGCTGTGAATTGAAGAAAATCAGTGTTCTGCTCTAAGTCCAGGCTTTTGGCTTTTTAGATTCATTTTTGTATTGTTTTCTAAATGTCAAAATGACCATTTTATCTTAAAATTATGTTAAATTTGAAGATGAAAATGATTCCATACTAATGTAAGTATTGCAAATATATAAAATACTATGAATTTTCCTTTAGCTTTTTCTTAAAATAATATTAAAAAAATAATCATTTGGATAACAGACTCCAGTCTTCCTAGTGATAGCTAATTAACAATTATAAAATTTTTGCTCAGCTGTATTTTACAGTCCACCACTAGACTACTGTCCTGTGAAAATAATAAACATCCCAGCAGAAGCAAATGGAACCATTTTCCTTCCAGATTTTTCCCTTTTTCCACGTGCAGCAGCACTGTGAAATAGGCTGCACAAGTTCCAGAGATAAGAAGAAAGAATGGGACAGCAGAATGAAGGGAATTCATAAAGAAGGAAACAACCCAAAGCCAGCACCTCCCCTTCCCCCAAACCTAAGACAGAGATGCTCCATTGTGGCACCCACTGACTTCACTGGCCTTTTGGCAGGACATCTGCTCCTTGGCCAGGACCTGAGTTTTGCAGCTGGTCAGGGCTCCAGGACAAGCTCTGCATGGCCTTGTCGTCTTCCTCCTTGCTGACTTCCTTGCCTTGCTCTTCAGGAACTGCAGCTAGGACAGGGCACGTGAGACACCCTTTGGAATGACCCGCACCTCTCATTTAAATTTTGGGGGAGGACCAGGCATATGGCAGTGCTGGTCATACTGTGAGTGGGAAACACAAGCCCGTTATTCTGCTGCTCTGAATGTGTTCCATAAATGGCAATTCTCAGCTCAGTGGTTCCATAATTATTTGAATGAAATTTGATGAAGAGGTTGACATTACAGCTTTTAGATAGAAGACATTTGTAAAGCTTTTTTGTTCTTGTGTCCCCAGGACAAGATTTCTTGGGTGATGTTTGAAGGGAGAGTAGGACTTGGTACCTTACAAGTTCAATGAAAGCATCTCTTACACTGTTGCCTCAGTAACATACACCTTCATAATAAATTTTAAGTAATCTTTTGGACTTTCCATGACAACTATTATTGTTGCCTTCTGCATACACAAAGCCTGGAAAGTACAAATTAACTGTTCCTTCTTTACCTCCACCTTGTTTCTTTTTCACCTAATGAAAAGGTGGAAGTTTGTGCTACTTTTCCATGGTTCCCATTGGACTGTACATTCTGATTCCTGTCCCCTTTGACTAAGTGAAAATACATTTACTTTGTAAATAGATGCTTTTTGCAATTTAATGTACCTCAGGTCCTTAAGGTCAGAGAAAGTCTGCTCAGTGAAAGAACTGTTAGGTGACTTCTGAAGCTTCTAAAAGCAAACTAAAGAAACTATTGGGAAGTAGCTGTCAGATTCAAAAGTATTTGGCTCCACATGGTATGTTGCAGCCTTCCTAAATGCTGAAACAAATGGTTGGTTATCAAAAAAAGCAAACCAGGTCTCAACTCTCATTTTCTTTACATCATTCTGAAATGCTAACTTATAAACACTTCTGGAAAGCAACCGTATTGACTATTGAATGAAAAAGAAGAATTATCCTCCTTAGAGGGCAAGACCATAACAATTACAAATATTTTAATAATTTATTTCCAAGGCCTGGTCCCATTACTCTATCTGACACATTCTAACTCCTCTTTCAATCTCCCTTTGAAAAAGAAAACATCCAGGAATGTACACAGGGTGTTCTTGTTATATTTAGGGAGCATGGTGCCCTCAAAAATCAAACATCTGAATTACCTGGGATAGAGTTGTGGTGGCTTGGTACCTTGGCTGGCTGTCAAACTCCTCCCAGCTGCTTTCCTACTTTCCCTCCTCAGCTGGCCAGGGAGAAGATAGGATAGAAATGTTCCTGGGCTCAAATAAAAATGGGGGCATCACTCACCAAATACTGACATGAGCAAACAGACTTGATTTGTGGAAAATGAATTTAATCTGGAGCTGGGGTGCAGTACCTCTCAGGAACACCTGCTCTGGCCTGGGGCTCTCCATGGGCTGAAGTGTAGATATCTGCTCCAGTGTAGTCCTCTCCACAGGCTGCAGAGAAATTCCAGCTCCAGAGCCTGGAGCTTCTCCTCCCTTTCCTTCTTCTCTGGTCTTGGTGTTCGCAGCAGGGACCTTGTTGTGTCTCACTCCTCTCTGCCTTGCAGAATGTCCAGCACAGGACCCCTCTGTAGCCAAAGCAGCTACAAATATAACCCTGCAGATAACTGCAAAGCAGTTCTCTGTTCAGGACTTTCCTGTAAGAAGTTTACTACAGTGTTTCAGAGCTTGTAGGGCTCTGCAGAGCCTTCATGGGTCAGTTTGGTGGAACTTCCAAACTGGAAGTGTTCACAGCTGAAACCCAGGGAAATTTGAATGCTTTAGATTCAAAAACATGTTTACTGAAGGTAACACTGACTCTCTTACAAGTCTCTGCAGAAAACTGCCAATTGCAAAAGCTGTTAGTTTGCATCCCTGATGTCTGGATGGCATCTAAATTGTCCTTGTGTTGAACTCCCTTTGTCATCAATGTGGCACATCAAAGGTGAACACTAGGAGAAGTTAACTTTGTTTTATAATTTGATACTGTAGAGTTCAGACACAATGTTGTGTATCATTTCAGCATGTAGTTCCTCTCAATTTACATTGAATAGGATTCACAGGAGAGTATTCTGTCTCTTGTCATTCTTATAATGGACTCTGAGTTTTCCCAAAGAAGTCTGACCTAATTCTCTTGGCAATTCTGATGCTATTTCTAAGACAGTCAAAGGAGTATAAATGAATATATCCCCTCTGATCATAAAAATCAAAGCAAGCATCACACATTAATGGCAGACTGTGACCCCAAAGTTTCAATAATCTAAAAACAGTGTGCCTCAGCCAGGTTTTTCATGTTCAAAGCCTTGAGCCAAGCCATAAGGTCTTGAGTAAGGTCTTATGTCCTTTGTGAAGAGCTAGCATTTAGATTTTATGGGGTAGGACTCTGGGAATTAGAAGAGTCCAGCTTTTTCTGATTCAATACCACAATGAACAATGTCAACATAATAGTTTCAAACCTTCGTCTGCTTTTGTGTTTCCCTTTAGCTCATTATAATATACTGCATGTTGACATATTTATTCTTAAAAGGCTGAATGAAGTGATGAAGTTTTCTCCATGGAGAGAGATTTTCAGCACATTGAAATGGATCCAAAGAAAATATAACAGCTTCTGACAAGACTGGGGCTATCAAACAGAATAGAGGGGAACACACTTTCCCATAACACTTTCTTCCTGAAAAGATCAAAGCAGATGAAATTTTATAACCACTGGACTCATGTGAAGTTTTCGCTTGTTTGAGAATTGTACATTTTCCTTGATTAGAAAGAGATTTTCTGAAAGATACCTCTTTTGTACAATGGTTAAAATGTAATAAGCTCATGACATTTCTTAATAGAAGCTTTAACAGTCACCAGTTTGACCTTTCCTTATTGCTTTGTGGAAAATATATACATATATAAAAGAAAATGCTAGAATTGATTGCTTGTGTCAAACACCTCAGATAAAAGGATGTACAAGTTTAAAATTGGCAGTATATTGAAAATTCTGGAGTTGAAATCAAGTTATTTCATAAACTTGGGAAGAATCCTAAGTTCAACCTGTACTTACGAGCAATCCTACAGTAATAAGTCATGCACATGTACATAAGAAAATTCTAAAAATACTTGTATTAAGTTAGGGAAGCAGCTGACTTACAGTGAGTTTTAGAAGCAAAGCTGGGAGAAAATGTATTTAAAAATGAGGGAACATGTAACATCTAGACAGTGTAATTTAAAACCTGGCAGAAGAAAAGAAGTTGGCTGTATGTGTGATCAATGAGTATTCCCCAAACAACTTAGTAGTTTTACTGTTTTCTCATTTCAGAAAGCAGTCTCTAGCATGGTAAAGTGCTATAGCTTTTTTTAGATGTGATACCATTCTGTCTTAATGCTCAGTCATGAGGTCATTTTACTGTGTGTAGGAGTGAATGTTCGGAGAGTCAGAAATTTAAGTAATTAAATCAGAAGTCAATTTCAATGGCTTAATTGGCTGAATATTCTTTGCCAAGTACAGAAAATGCCATGAGATAGCTTTTTGTGAGATCTATTTATTTACACAATTCTTCCATGGAGTTCCATTTGCTCATTCTTATGGTCTTGTATGTGCAACAAGCTCTTTTTGAATTGCTAACATGCTGCATGTATCTCCAGATAAAATGATGTGAGTTGCAGATTATTTTTTCCTCGTGACTTATTATTCCTCTTCATATAAAGTTTTAGATTTCCTTAAACTTTGCAGCTCCTAAATGAGAAAAGATTCCTCAGCACTCCCGCTGGAGCCTCAAGGGACTTGAACACATGCTTAAATATTTGGTTAAATAAAATGAAGTGTGGATTTGTATCCTATATGCTCTTTTCCCTTCTACAGATTGCTTTAAGTATTAACACCTACTCATATTCAGGACTTACTGAACCAGGGCAAGCTTTACCCAGAGGCACTAAACCCACCAGCTGTGAGGGGGTTACTTTGCATTGCAGTGGCTTTTGCAAGGCAGCTCAGCTCAGCTCAGTGCTTAATACCCCTACTAAAAGGCAAAATATTCTCCATATATGCTAGACATAGCATTTTCTGAGTGATTAGTTGGATTCTTTCTGCCTTTTACACAATAGTACTGTTTTAAGCTGTTCAGTTTTTAAATGTACATTTATAAAATGTGTTCGAACTTAGGATTGTGCTAAGGGTTTTTGTTTAATGTTTCTAACGTGGGCCTAGAAGTCAGGCTTTGTCGACTTTCCATGGGGATGATAGCTATGTAATCACTTCTAGCCCACTGAAAGCATAAGATAAAACACATCAATGTAAAACCATGCACGTGTCTGTGAAGGGCTCAGTGAGATCACTCAGACTCAAGTGAGAGGTGAGACTCACTTGCACAGTGAGATCAAAGATAGCATTAGAGCAGAAATAGCAACATAAGCATGGCAGCACAGGCAAGGGTCACAAACCCATCCAGGATTTACTGCAGGTTCTCCCATTTGGCCCCTGTGCTGTGTCAGGAGTGGCAGGATCATACCTTGCACAGCTATTTGGTGCCGAGATGCCTATCTGAATTACAATCGTATCTTTGACTGAAGTGAGGACAAGCTTTGAGCACTGAAGTCACTTTTGAAAATGAGATTTAGCTGAGTTCGAAAATTGGATTTCCCTGGTCTATTGACAGGCTTCTAAAGGACCAGCCAAGTGGGACGGAA
The DNA here is from genome assembly GCA_013399945.1 of Ploceus nigricollis. Taxonomy (NCBI): domain Eukaryota; kingdom Metazoa; phylum Chordata; class Aves; order Passeriformes; family Ploceidae; genus Ploceus; species Ploceus nigricollis. The sequence goes on along the minus strand of VXBC01008927.1, from coordinate 289,516 downwards.
AACAGGTTTATAAATGAAATATGTTATTTACTGGCGGAACATTAGGGATGCCTCTGGTGAAGTGTTTTGAATAAGTTTTCCACTGAAACTATTAGTGAGCTGAATTAAAAAAAAGTCATGGCTTCATTAGTTGCTATGATACAAAGTAAAGTAAAAATTCTCACACTGTTATAACTGCCGGTGTTGTAAAATAAAATGTTCTGCATCTTATGGATACTGCATGTTTAACTCACATTTCCAAAACTTCCCAGAATATATAAACAAGTATTCTGTTTTTCCACATCAGGTGCTTGAAAAGCTTATTACAGCCTGTTTCTGCAGCTTAGCAGCTTCTCTATAGTACAGTGACTGGTGTTTGATATGTGAATAAAGCAGACAAGACACATCACAGAATATAAAAGGATCAAAACCAGAATGCTCCTCATTACCCCTGGTTTGTGCTCTCAGAGGTGTAACAAACACCTGACTAGCACTGGAAATATATGCTAAATTTTGTGCATCAATAGGTTTCTGTGACTTTCACCAGTGAAGTGTTTACATAAAAGCAATTCTTTTATACAAACATTTATATCCATGAAAGTGTTTACATCTTAATCTGAAAAGAGAAATTATCACATCATTGGAGAAAGGCTCAGTGTCCTAAAAATGACATGTCTGCATGAGGATAATTAGCTTGTTAATTGCATGACAAAGTACTCAAGGCTTCATTGGAGATCAGAGGCCCCATTGAGCTAAGCTGTTTATAAGCAAAACTCTAGACACTTCCTTTTTCTTCCTGTAGGTATTTTCCTCTAAAATATGTTTCTTAACATTTTCTGCAGTCAGAGTCATTTCTGAAAACTCCATCTTGTACCAGAGGCTGCCTCATCTCTTCCTTTCCAGGCTGGCCCCTAGAGTATTTGGAGTAGGTTGACCTGGGCAGGTTTTCTGGAGAACCTGTGGCTGGTAGCAGCAAATCCTCTTCTGCCCTAGAGGGTTCATCCAAGGGGTGTGGGAATGGGAGACAGTGGAAAAGTGGTACAAATCATTTGTACAGAAGCAAGGAAAATGTCCACTTAATTTTGCGTGTGCAGAGGATGATCTGCACAATATTTCACTGAGATGTCTTTATGTCTTGAAGTGTGGATTCATCTTTCTCTTATGAATTCTTTCAGAAATTACCCTTCAAAAATGTGTCAAGCCATGTAATAGATTTGTGTGGCTCTGACAAATTACAGGAAGGAACAAAAACATTTCTTTCTCCTTACTAAAAAAAAGGCCAATTTGAGACACTTTTCAACGTGAGTAGTTCTAATTTAATGACATCTCACTAGTCAGATCTTCTCAGTGCATCCAATGACAAAACACACAACCATTTGCAGTGGCCCATGTGTCATTAAAAGAAATTGAACATATTCATGAATGCTCCTGAAATAATTTTTACTCTTTCCAAGACTGCAAGGATTTTCAAAGCAGTTGCTTTGGATTTCATTTCACACAACACTGAAATGCTTGGCTGTTACTTCACTATGCCCAATGATTTTAGCAGTTTATGGTATGCTTCACTAAATCTGTGCTGAGAGATGTCCAGACAAGTGAAAATTTTATGACCTGGGTGCAAAGAGACGTTCAAGCACCTTGGATGGTACCATCCAGTAGAAAATTATATGATGCTCCCCAGCTTTGTAACCCTAAGCATGTCAGTGCCACAGGACTCTGAAGAGGTTTATTTCCTCTTTATTTTCAGTACATTCTTGAAAAAAACAAAGCTAAAAGTAAAATCACTGAGGCAAGTTTTGACACATATATGTTCTAACTAAAATTTCTCTTGAATACTGATTTGTTTGTGCAGGTTTGGTTTGCATATAATCCTGTGCTTGTCATTGAAATGCTTTCCTTATCAGAAACATGACAGAGAAAATGAGTCTTCTGTAAAAGAAAACACTCAAAAAAATTGGTAAATATTTGTATCATGGATTCTGAGAGCTTTCTTGTTAAGCTGTATTATTTTCTTTTGCCTCTAAGCTCAAGTGAGAGCTCTTATTTCACATCATTAGCTTATGAAATCTCTTTGGTAAGCCTGGCTTGTTATTGGTCCTGCCACTTATCCAGCCTGATTTACAACGGTGGTCAATGGTTTTAGCCCCCTGTGACTTAAATGGGACTTGCAGATGCTCAGCAGTTTTAAATATCAAGCCAGTAATTTTTTTCAGCAATTTATTTTACCCTTTGATTTTTCTAGTCTTTTGTGAAATAGTATTTTGGCTGAAGTTCTCCATTGTTGGCTTGGATCTCCCTTTCTTCCCATGGGAAGGAGCCTGCTTTGTAGCCAAAAGTTATCAGTTATCTCATACAAAAGGTATATTTTAGTGCTAAAAGTAAATTAACTCAATCATAATAGTAAGAAACCTACCAGCAAGCTCTCTGTTTGTTATTCTATGAGATTTGCACTTTTCTTCTTAAACTTTTATTCCTCTTTTTAAAAACCAGTTGTTTCAGTTGTTTTTTTCCTTTTGGACTGATTTTGCTACCACACAAAAGTGTGATTAGAACAAGTCTGAAAACCATACAATGTCATAATCAATGCTGTCTGTATTCAGGATGTGACACTGGTAGATTCAATATCAGATTTAATATTAGGTATAATATCATTATATCTAAATAGTGTAGATTTTGATACACCTAGAAGGGCAGATGAGTCTCTAGTAGTTAATCATAGTTACCTTTGTCCCTATATCCCTAAACAGTTATAAAATTAGAGCCCTTGAGTTGTAGCTTTTTACAGATAACTGAAGTCACTGGAGCGCTGGTCACCTTGTGCCAGGTCAGGAGCTGCTTTGAAGTGCAGAGTTGTGTACAGTTAACACCTCTGTCAGATTTTGTTTCTTGATAGAAACCATTATCAACTCACCCACAGCCACTTTGCTGTTCTTTGGGTTTTATCTTGATTTAGGCTTTTTTAAAATTTTTATGCAGATTCTTGAATTCTCTGTTTGTACCCAAAATTATTCAGCCTGGAAAGTGTATTATTGAGCTCTTGCAAAATGCTTGGAGGTGCAGTTTCAAAGCGAGGTATATTAAAGGGTTTTGTGGGATTGTTCAAGTAATGATCTCCCTGAAGTGATATTCAATTCACTCTGTGTTACTTTGCCAGTGATGGCCTGAGATACTGGTAATTAGATCTGTATCTGTTTAGTTTTTCAGAGGAAGAGGAAACCAGGAGAGGCTGACAGGAGAAAAAGAAAGGCTAGATGATGGCCCTAGATATGAGGTGTTTCAAAGTGTGTTATAGACAAAGGTCCCTGTCTTGTTGGTTTGTAATGTAGACACAGGAGCAACAGGAAGAAATCTTAAGAAAAAACACTAAATGTATATAAAAAAGGCCTCAGGGATCAGCAACTCTGAGCTATTGATAAACATCCAGTTTTCATTGCATATGCATTCATGCCAAGAGCAGATAATTTGGTGCATGTATGTGCACCAAAGGAGAAGGAGAAGGTGTGCAGTGTGTACTGAAAGTCCTCAGTGCAGAGATAAAGGTGAAAGGAAAAGTTGGAGATGAGAGAAGTGAGGGAAAGTGAGGAGAAGTCAGGAAAGAAAGATTGACTCTGATATGGCTGTAAAGAGATGGAACAGAGAATAGGATGGTTAAAGTACAAGAAAGGTAGGCAGGGAAAATAACACTAGAGGAAATGAAAGAAAGAAAAATTGCAAAGAAAGTTGAAAGAAAATAATGGGAAAGAAGAAAGATAGGAGAAAATAGGGCATATTTGTGTTGCTCTCAAAAAGCTGTGCACTGGCACACTACAAAGACTAGAAAAACATAAAGATTTCCTTTTTCCTTCTGCAGGGAACAGATTTGTAAGATTGAGACGGGAAAATATGGCTCTGAACAGTGCTTTTGGCCACAGTGAAAATGATTATTTGTCTCTAAAAATTTCAATGTGAGCAAGAATGGCACTGGGGAAGAGACTGGTGGGAGAGTGTGGTTCTGACAATGCAGTGGTTGCTCTAAGCAGAAAAGCTACATGCCAAATTATTTAATTTATGAACAGATCCAACACCAAACCCTTACTTAAGGGTTGCACTGGGATGGCATCATCAAACCTGACAATGCTTTTATTTATCTGCTCAGAACTTAGCTTTGCTTAGGCATCAGATCCCAAGCCCTCACTTTTGTCAATCCCAGCTGTGCTTTGTGGCAGCACAGGTTTTTGCAGGAGGCTTTTGGAAGCAGGTCCCAGCCCCAGAACCAAAGTACAGGAGATGCTGCTGGAGCCCATCTCTGTGAGAGAGGAACTGCAACCTGACTGCAAGTGGTTTCCTGTTTTGGGCTTCCAGGAGCTGCCTTTTGGGACACATCAGGAGGCTGCATTGTTAATTTGTCAAGCGGGCATGGACCCGCACCTGTCTTTAGTGGTTGCTTTGATATCTGAGATCTTGTAAGCCATTGTGTTTTCAGCTGTAGGCTTAAATCTAAATGATTTTTCTGAGGTGCAGATAGCATCATGCACTCAAATGGGAGGCCACCTCCTGGAAGGTGCCAAGGGTTTTCTAATTTTTGTCAGAATTTTATTTGTCTTGGATTTGTTTTGAAACTCATTTATTCCCAGTAGAATTTATTTTTACTTACTAGCACATATTAGAAAAAGCTGTTTCTTTTAACTTTATTAATATAAGCATATAAAGAGTCTGCCTAGAAAGGCATGTAGGAAATGAGCATATGAACAGTTAACACACTTAAAAATCTCTTTGGTTGTCAGAATAATTAATGCTTCCAATAAACATGCTAATTAGTTGACATGGAGAATAATCTTCCTGTGTACATGTTGGACTTTTTCATATTATCCTGAATGCAAACACCACCTTATCATATCCTTACCTTTGAACACTACCTCTACATCATTTCCTGGGTTTAGACACTTGTTATTGACTATACAAAGAGCAGCAAAAGACTTAATAAAATCTGACAGCAGGCAGCTTTTCCTGCCTGGAAAGATTAAGTGCTTAGCACTTTGCATTTCAATTACCTAAAACTAATGGAAAAAATATTTTACATTTTAGCCCCTTATTTGGCAAATTGCTTGTAGGAAAAAAGTATTTCTGATCTACAATTACGTTATTCTTTTAAAACTGGTTGAAAAGTGGATTAATCTATTGGCTGTAATATATAACATTGCTTTTTTTTAATTAAGCAGATATTATGCAAATTTTAATCAATACTATTGTGTGTCTTCTCTTTGCTAATTTGGCCACTGCCAGAATTTTAGCTCTTTCCTAATCTAAAAGTATATTTTAGAACTGCTTGTATAAATTGTTTCCTATAAGTCATGACTATTCTAATCTTCATAAATTAGCTAAAATACTTTCTTATGCTTACCAAGGCCCATAAATGAATGTAATCAGTAGAGATTTTTCTATTTGAATGGTCATTATATGGAATAAAACACCAACTTGAATTCCAGTTCTTCATTTGTTCTGTGTGAACTCAGAGCTTTCCATGCATAAGAATGGCTATTTAAAGCAGCATATACAAACAACTTAAATCACACTGTTTACTGAATAGTCTCTCCATAAATTATAATTATATCCTTTTTTTTCCAGTATTGCATATTTCAGTTTTAACAAGTGCAACAAATCTCTTGGCTTATGGATAAGGGACTTGCCAATTGCAATATTTGAAGTGCTCTCTCGCAGAGCAATCATGTATTTCCCTGCAGGTACATCTTGGTTTAAATATTGTTAGTAAGAGTAAAAAGATCATTTTCAATCATGAAGGGAATGATGCAGAACATGGCTGGAAATGATATATGAAGTATAGCATAATTTTAAGGGTAAAGGCCTTGATGCTTCTGAGTTACTCAGTCAAATATTCCCCCTGTAGAAGTTGATGACATCTCTTGAGTGATATTGCCCTTTTAGCCTGGGCAGTTGCCAGCATTACCCTCATTTATCCTCTTCCTTTGGGACTAGAAATGATAATAGGGGTGAAGTATTCCTTTGGAGCAGCCATATTTATTAACAGATTGCACAAAATCCTGCTCCCTTTGAGTGCAGTGGAGGTGAGCTGCTCTTAGGGATGCTTCAGCAGGAAGTCCTTCATTAGAAGGGACAAAATTCAGTCTGCTCCACACTTACTCCTGCCACTTTCTTTGTTTTTGGCATGTCTTTCCTGCAGAGCTCTGGTTATGTCACTAGTGCAGAGCAAAGGCTGCTTGTGGGAACACCAGACAGTTACCTGAAAAAACAGCTTGACAAAGATGTTGGGGTTTAAACTCATTTTCTCACCGTAGTACAAAAAACCTGCTTTTCAAGACACAGAAATCTGAGGGAATCTGATAATTTTGGAAGCATTTCTGCATTAGGCTGAAACTCCCCTTTACATGAAAATGGTTGAGACAAACATCCAGTCCAAAGTTTCTCTTATCTTTGTGATTATGGAGCTTCCCGAGGATGTGGGAAAAGGCTCAGGTAGCACAGGAACACAAACCAGTTTCTTCTGCTCCTTGGTTTACAAATGCAAGGCACATCCAGCTGCCAGCAATTCATGCATTAAAACAAGAGAAGAGTTTTCCTTTATAAATTCCTGACCAGATCTGTTTTAATTTTTCTGAGAAAAATGCAGATGTAATTTTGTTGCAGATTTATTTTGGTTTCAAGCTAGTGATATGTGGTATAAATAATGTCTGATATCTCCACATTGCTTCATGAAGTAGAAAAGTGACTCCATAAGATTTTATAAACTGCCTCACAGGGACGTGAGCAGCAGTCTGTCAGATGACAAGGTGCGGTGGCTCAGGAATAGCTCTGTGCCTGGGAAATGGGTGATGGATCATCCACTCACCAACTCCCTAAACTATTAGGGGATATATTTGTCTGATTTTCAGTTAGGGAGCATGTAATCTCAATGACTGTCCTGAAAAAAATTAACAAAGTTCCAAGTGCAAGGTCCATCCCACATTTCCTCATGATGAATACAGATTTGTTAAAATTACTGAGTGGACTTCTACTGTAACAAGAAGTCAGTTAATACGTTGTAGCATTGGACGAAAATTATGATGAGAAAATCAAAGAGACATTTTGTATGTGGGAAACTTCTCATTTCTGATTTTTTTTCTGCTTAAAGTGGAGGTATACACTTAAAGCTATTTATTTGTTGATGGTGATGCAAGCATTTTACATGAGTTGAACCTTTCTCTACCTCTTCTACTTCGCTGCAGTCTAACACAAAATACACATTTTCAACCCTAAGATTTCAATCAGATAGGCAAAGATATTTAATTAGTATTCAGTAGATAAGTTACTCTTCAATGGAAAAGGCTGCATGAAAATTTGTTTGGCAGTGTTTGCTATACATTTCCCAACACAAATGCATTTATTTCAGATTCTGTATAATAATCAACAGTTAGCAATCTGCAGCATGGAAAATATAATAGAGTAGTTTGAGATTGCTGTTTCTGACAAGATTCTATTCTCTTACCATTTTTAAATACCTCTACTAAGGTAAGGGATGGTAAAAGGGGAAAAAGGGGAATTCCTCAGGCAGAAGAGCTGTGGGCAGAAGTCAACTCCTAATCTCCAGTATCTCATAAAATGTGCTTATTACTGACAAAAAAAATGGGCAGAGAGTATTGTGGAAGTGAATTATGGCTGCTGTCTCCCACTTGTCATGGCAACACAGAAGCATCACCTCTGAGACCACAACCTTGAAGCAAATAGATAGTTTCAATTATCTAATTTTTGCAATGAATGAGACCTGTTTATTGGAAATCTATATGTGGTTGGCAATGGCAAATGGTAACTGTGCATATATCCAGTGCAGTGCTGGTTAATTTACAGCCTCCTCTGAACTATAAAGCAGCAGTGTTATTTCTAGAAATGAGCACAGGTAGTATAAGTAGCCATGGCAGAATAAGCAAACTTTGTCTTTCTTCTAAATGGCTTTAAGTTGTTTGCATTTATATTTATTTACAAGTAAGCCATGGCTGGAGATCCTCATTGGGGGGTCAGGACCTTTTATGCCACAGTGAATAACTGAAGATAATTACTGTTTTGCTGAAAGATTGGACAAAGTTTATAACAAGATGCCACATGTGCAAAAAAAGGAAATAGGGGTCACATTTACAGCAGTAACAGATTAATAGATCACACAGACAAGCTGACAGCAGCTCGTGACAGCTTTACCAGCAATTGTTCTCAATGGTGCAGTGATATTTTACCATTAAACAGCTCATTGTAAGCTTTGCATGTGGTTTTGCTCTATAGTCCCTAAGTTATGTACGCAAAAAAGGATGGCCAAAACCTTATTCTTGGCCTCTATTTGACAGAGGGACTTTTATGCAGTGAAATATCTTGCTCAAGTCAGTGGGGAAGTGCTGCCCCTTGGTCAGGGAGACTGTGTAACACGAGGTGTCTTGTCACCTGCAAAGCACATTTTGACCATAACCTTAATCCTGCTGCTATGGGAAATCTCTAGGATAAGCAAAGCCACTGATAACTTGAAGGTTAGGATAAGGGCACTTTCTGAAAAGACTGGAGAATGAGGAGCATCCAGAATGGCTCATTCCTTTGTGTCCTGCATTCCTGTCCTGGGTATCAATAGCTCCATGTCCAGTTAAATTGTTGCACTGTTGTACAGACAGGAAGGTGTCTAACAAAGACACACAGATAGGTGTGAGATACTATCTGATAAATGGAATTCTAGTCTACAGGGGCTTATAGAAACCGCAAGCTACTGATTCTGCTGTCTGAGAGCAATGGGGACCATGCTGGGCATCAACCACAGGAGGGGTGAAGTCTGCAAGTATTTTGCAATTCTTTTTGCTTTCCAGTGGTATAACTCCCTCCTTATGTGAATTCAGCTTTAACTGTTTGATTCTTACTGATGTGTTGAAATTCTTGCAGGAATAGAGAGTTTATCATCCGTGTCTCATTGGCAAGAGAATTCAAGTGTTGTTACATTTTCTTTCTGTGAAGATATTGAATAGGAGACCATAAACCAAGCAGATGTGGTGTAAGCACTGTTTCCCTTCATTACTCCTAGGAAGGCATCTTTCAGATTAGAAATCAATTAAAGAAATTAGCCTATTCCTTGGAATTGAGCTCAGGGAGACATGCAGTGTCTCCTGGCCAGCAGCACAGACAGGTGAAAGATAAGCCTTAATGTACTGTGGTCTGACAAATGCTCTGGGTCTGGCTTTCTGCCTGCAGAAACAAACCATTAACTAGCAAGAATGAGCAAGTTTTGGAACTGTGGCTGGATCTTGTATATCCCTGTAAACCTAGGGACATAAAAAATCTTAGGCAAAAGGCATTTTCTTATTTTCAGAGTAGTTCTTCTCTTTTATGGGAGATCTTGCCAATATAAGTGTGGAAATCTTCCAGCATGAGATTAGAATATTTCACCAGCATGGCTGACAGTGCACCCCTGAATGCATCTTGTGGATTTATTTACCCTTTGGTCTATAAATGAACATCAAATGGGAGTGGTACTCTTGTAGCAGACTCAACCACCACCTCTTGAGTAGCTGTCATTAAAGCCTGTTAAGGAGCCCATTTGAGCTCTGGTAAAAAATGCAAAGACAGTCAAAATCTCTGAGAAAACATTAGAAAGGCAGATGATTAAAACTCTGGGCAAGGTAGTAAAACTAGTGTAGGGGCTACAAGAATGAGGAAAAGCTTTGCAGAGCCTGCACAGCTACCTGCATATTTGGGAGTGGCACATTGACACAGTGAGCACAAACCAGCTACACATGAATTGTCACCAATATTTCTGGTTCCCTTTACAGCACAGCTCAAAGACTACTTCTGACCTTGGTGGGGCTTTTTCTTCCTGCCATCTGCACAACATAGATATGGTAAATTGTCCTGGTTCCATCATTTCTCTAAATACCTCCCATGCAAAACCAGGACATAAATACACAGCTAAAGCAAGAAATCTGGGATGATCCTGCTTGAGCATGGAGGTTGGACCAGATGATCAGCTGTGGTCCCTTCCAACCTGACCATTCTGTGGTTCTGTCATTCCCTGAAATCAAACCCAGAGACAGAGATTACGTGTGGGCACTTCTGGTACACCAGTGGCACAAAGGAATTAGAAAAATTAGGATTGCATATTTTGTTGGACAATTAAAAATGGGACCCTAGAAATTGCATTTGATCTCCAGTTTCAGTAATGGCACTCCATGTGCTTGACTTCAGAACTACTGATCTAAAACTGATCTCTATTTTTCAATGGCAGAAAATGACTATTAGAGAGTCATGAAGGAAGTCATGACTGCTGTTGGCCAACATGCTACCCTGGGAAGAGGACCTGCCTGCATCTATGCTAAGATGGGAAGTTTCTTATTGATATCTTCTGCCAGTTTAGATACAAAGATAATCAGTCTTTCAATAAAATGGCAGCCTAACATCCAGATCAGTAACTGGGTCCCTCTCTGGCAGACAGAACAGAGTCAACCTTTTGCTGATATTTTTGTTTACAGATATAGAAAATGCCAATCAAAAAGATCACATCTGCATGGCTTTTACTGACTATTGATCAAAGAAGATCTAGTGTTTATTGACCAGGGAAATTGGCTTGAAGAGAAAGAGAAATGTAAATATTGTGTTCAATACAACAGAAGGCTCAGGAGTGAACCAGTGTGCAGCAAGTGAATATCCCTCCTTTACTGGGAGCACTGGTGCACAGACCATTCCTGCTGCATTTCCCTGGCTCCTGCTGCCTGCCCAGAGTGAGGGTGTGATGGTACCTGGATCCTTTCTGCATGGACACACCTTGTATAGCACTCAGCACCTCCTGTGGGTGTGGAGATCATAGAACACTGTGTTGTTCCCTTGTGCCTGCAGTGCAGAAGAGAAGAGCTGCTGGGAATTATTTTTGAATGGAAAATATGGGGAAATCCTTCTGTTCAACAACAGCATGTCTGTGATAATGACCTCAGAAGGACATAATAACTAATGTATTTTCACTAAGGATAAGCCCAAGATTTAATGGAATAGTTGAGCTGGAAACTGCAATGTTTGAATCTGATATTTCTAACTTTGCCTTCTTTTTGCCTTATACGGGCCACAAGATTTATTAAAATTTTATGTAATTACAGCTTTGACCGGTCAAATCTGCATGGATGATTTTAACATCAAGGATGGTACAGCCTTGAGATGCAAACTTTAAAGGAGGCTGTGAGTTATATCCTCAGTTATAAATCTTCACGAGATTGATACTTGATGGAAGAGTGCAGTCTGCCACACCACAGGGTGAGATTTGTCACTCTTACTCAAATTTAGTGAGTACATTGCATTCCAAGTCTGCTCACTGAAATCAGAGAGAGATGATGAAACATGGTCCTTTCCAAAGAGCATCCCAGCAAGGTGCATAAATAAGCACTAGAACCCACTGGAAAATAGATGGGTGTAGGTAATGCTTAAAGGTTTATTTTGTGTCCTGCCAAAAAAATGGATACTTTAAGATAATATGAGGGAAGATTTTCCCATGCTATTATGCATTTAATTTCATTTTTATGGCACAGTTTTTCATACTGTACATGGTAACTGAATGCAGCACCTGGATTAAAAACATTTATGTCTTGTTTCCTATGGAGGGAAATCAATCCTCTCCATTCCTTGATGCATTTCCTATGGAAGAAAATCAATTTAATGTATTTTCTTTTATGTGAGTTGGTTAGTGACTGTAGGAGGGGGGAAATGATAAGCTTTACGTGAGTGTAATGAAAGAAAGTTCTTTTGGCTGGCAATTAAAATAATTAAATTTAGAATGAACGCAATTATGCTTTCAAGAAGGATCCAGGACTGCAGTTTCCATGAGGTTTGAAATGGACTTTGTAGTGAGCGGGGACAGTCATGTGTCAGCCACCAGAATTAATTCAAGGAAACTGCAAGGAAATGAGTTTTAGTGAAATCCAAATTTGATAGGTGCCCAAATGCCAGTTCAGCCTCCTGAGAATGTTCCTCTGTTTCTCACTAAGGGATGAGAATAAAACCACCCTCACAGAAAAACATGCAGAAGATCTTTATTAAAAAAAAAAAATGCTCTTGTCCCTGCTGTGTGATTGCCTTGTTTTCTTTTTCCCCAAAGAACCGATGATTGAAAACAGGGAGATAACTCATTGTGGTTTGGTTCAAGGCAAGAAGAGGGGATCATGCAGCAATGAAAAAGTGTATTACAAAATAAAAATAGCCTGATCAAAGTTATCTTGATCTCTGATGGAAACAGAAACTCTGCACCATGTTGAAGGAAATGAAATATGGAAATTCAAGCACCCCAATTTCAGCCTCAGCCTCCCTCTGTCAGCCTGTGCTGGTGAGTGTCCAGCTCTGGGTGTGCACATGAAAGCCAAGGAGAGGCAGTGAGGGGCCTCCCTGGGGGACACGGGGCAGGGGAAATGCTCAGGAGTAATACTCTTCATGGGTAGGGAACTGCAAAGAGAAATCCGTGCCCCTGGTGATTTAATAAACCCATGGCACAGGCCAGAGACAGACTGGATTTCCAGAACAACCATTTATTTAATTAGAAACTGTTCTGAAACACAAACTTTCTGTTGAGAAACTGCATTTCTTCAGGACAAGCTTCCCTGGACAAATTTTTGTATTCTGAAACAACCAAACAACAAAAATGGGCTTTACTGGTATATTCCTCTAAGGCAAAAGCAGATACACTCTCTGTCAGTGGTGTTGATGTCAGTGGTTTTTTCAGGCATTGCTGCTTTTGCCACTGGTAATTATTGTCTTAAACAGCAAACTCTTATTTATGTAATGAGGTAATATTCTTTAAAGTAGTTCTCATAAAATGACACTAAACTTCCCTAGGATTTAATACATTTTAATTTCTTTGTTGCAAATCTGCTGAGTTTAGGAGTAAACATTTTAAACATTTTTCTCTGCAAATCCACAAATCAAGATGCATTCTGCCTGACAGCCCCTCATTTGTAAAGATGTTGTCAGTCAGATCTTGTCTTCAGCAACATCTTTCTTATAAAGCTGTCATTTTGGGGAGTTTTCAGCCAAGAGGAGAAGAGGCATTAGAAATCAGAGCTTGAGATCTGCATGTACTATATGGATGGGGATAAAGTGACTGCCAAGAATGCTCTGTGCCCACGACTGGGGCATGTTAGCACCTCCTGCTAAGATAGGGCAGAGTCAGAGTTTTCCCTTTGCTTTCTCAGAGCTGTTTTCCTTCCTGCTGCCTCCCACACGGGCTGGGCTGATAGATCCAACCTTGAGTGGGCTGGAGGGCACCCAGAGAGGTCTCCCTTCAGGACAGGTCACCTTCCCCAGCATGTCTCCTGGAGAAAGCCTCTCCCAGGACCATGCCCTGTAACTGCTGCTTGCTGCTCCTCAGGGTGAAGCTTCCACGTCCTCCTGTGCTGTGCTTCCCCAGGAGCTGGGAGCTGTGCTGGCTCTGAGTGCCTGCTGCTTGCCCTGGGTGCGCTGATGATACACTGCCCTCGTCAGCTGAAACCTAAAACACCGGCGTGACCGAGGGCAGGGCGGGTCAATAGCTCCGGCTCAGAGTTCACAGGAGAAAACAGCACTTACGGTTCTTTTTTTATACCTCCAGGCAGTATTTAGCCAGGAAGCCTCTGCCATCTGGGTCCATCCATTCTCTCAGCTGGAAAAAAAATGCCTGATGGTCAGGCAGCTCATGAGGGACATTTAGCAGGTGTGATGTCCTGGGCTGCCTTTTGGTGCTGCTTTGGGCAGCATCTGTGGTGTCCCACCTCTGTGAGACCCAGGTACAGCCCTGGGAAGCAGGAGTCCCCTTCCCACTGTCAGTAGCTGGAGTTAAACCTGGTGGCTCTGTGATCTCTTTCCTCCCTGCCAAGTGAGAGTATGGACAGCAGGTAAACCTCACCTGTGATTTGATTTATGAGAGAAAAGGTGCTAGAAGAGACAGTACAAAAATGAGGATATTGCATGATTTCCTTTATACTATTTTCCCTTGATGTTTGCACCTTCTGCAGAGAACAGCAGGCAGGGTGCAAAGTCCCCCAGAGTTTTATGGAAAAGAGGAGGAAGTGAGGGAAATACTGCAATATCCATGAAGTTAGTGGCAAAATTTTACTAGTTTCATTCTGTCTCAGACCATAGGAATTTTTTTCAGTACTCAGACACTTTATTTAAGTAATTACACTATAGCAGATTTTGCCCTCAGCGTTTCCACTGTGAAATCTTAATTTATCTGGGACTAATGTTTGACATGGTGTATAGAAAATAATTTCAACTTTTCTCCAACTAAAGGAAAAAAGGAGCTGGCATTAAATGAATGTCTTGGGTCATATGGAAACTTTGGTTTATGTCAAGGTTACTGTTTCTCCAGAGTGATAAAAGAAATTAAATAACCTAAAGAATTTGTATTTTGGGGAAAAACTCACCCACACCTAACTTATTATTATTAATGACATAGTTCAGATCATTGATTTTACATCCTGTATGGTTTAGCTAATGATTACAGAAAGGCCTTCAAAGATTGCATATTAATGACATCAATTATCACAAATGATAGTCTTTATGAATTGTCATGAATATCAAGTGACACTTAGGATATGAACGACAATAGCATGTGATGTGGGAAGTTATGTGAAGCAAATAAGGTCATGAAAACTTTGCTCAGTACATCTTTTTTAAAAAAGTTATTCAATTATAATAATGGTCAATTCTCAGCAGACAAAAAAAAATCCTTCATCTGGTTTCCTTCTGGGCATTTAGTAATGGAGCTCCCACCTGCTGTGTAACATTTTATCACGTCATTTCTAGTGAAAACAATTTGCACTGGCAGCACTAATTGAGTGGAAGTTTTCACACATTATTTTTGAAGGAATAAATACCCTGAGTTTTGCATGCAACCACATTCTTCACTATCAAATTCCTCACTTGTAATATGCATTTTTAAAAGCTTAATTTTACTCATTTTTAAAGGAAAAGACAAAAACCAAGGGAATAAGGAATGAGAGCGTGTGTGATGCTTCACTGTTGTGCCATGTGATGGGTTTTGGTTGTGTTTGGCCCTGACCCTCTGGCTTTGCTAGCCTTACACAGCTTGTGCATGGATGATCAGCACACTGCACTTCACAGCAGAGTGACAATTAGTGCTTGTCATTAATTATCCCATAATAAGCATTTGTGGAGAGCCCACAACCAGTCAAATCTCCCAGCTCCGTGTCCTCTGCCCAGGGAGCTGCCTTGTGGCAGTGTCCCCCTCATGGCAGTGGGGACAGCCCGAGGTGTGGCTGCCTGGTGGTTCAGGGCTGAGTGACTTCTTGCCCTCTGTGTTGGGCACTGCTGAGGTTTGGGCTGGGGGAGGGCACTTTTGGGGGACACTGAGCTGGGCAAAAGGCTGGGGGGAGCCACCACCTGTGGGAGGATGCAGCTCCTTTGGGCTGCCCTTGGTGCATGGGAGTGACCAAGATCCCTGAATTACTTTCACTGTGAGCTTTGCTGTATTTCACTGTAAAAAAAAAAAAAAAAAAAAGATAAAACTGAGTCTTTTTTTAGCTGAGAAGATGAACTGTAAGAGTTTTGGTTTTAGGAGGCTTATAAATGCTTATGAGCCCCATGGATCTGTTTAATGCTCTGTTCCACTGCAGTTTCCCTTTGAAGTGAGAGACTTCTTGATAAAAGTGATGTACTTTATGCTTAGAGCAGGATTTATATTGTGGTGAGATGTGAAAAGCCTTGGCCAAGGATATGGAGCTCATTGCACAGGTTCCTGTGGACAGGCAGATAAAGGCTCTGTCCTGAGGAACACCCAGGCTGCACCAAATGTCATAAACCTTCTGCTTAACTGAAGAAAACAAATTATGGTTAAGGGCTGGTTCTTCAAAAGAGCTCCTGAAAAATGGAATTCATCTCTTCTGATGCCTTTTCTCCATGGCCTAATAAGAATCCCAGCAAATACATCAAACGAGAGGTAAAGGGAACTGCTGTGATGAGAACAGGGTTTGCTCCAGCTGGGAGAGAAGGACTGAAACCAAATGAGTGTGGAGAGCAGAGGATTCATGCTCCCTCACATATGTGATGCTAGATCGTGTGCAGAGGTGAAGATCTGCTCTGCCTTTCTTGGAATCATATTATTACTAACATTTCCCTACAGTTTCTGCCTTGGGCTGATCACATATGCCTGTAGGGATGTGAGCCTGGAGAAGGTTTTGCCTGAGCTAAGTATCTGTGGAATTGCATGGGGCAAGCTCCTGCAGTGGCTCTGCCATGAGGATGTTTTTTCACTTCTGCAGACTTTCAAAAGAGTGATTTAAAGTGTTTGCTGACATAGTGCCCAGTGACACTCATCACGAAGGCACTGTCCCTGCCACTGCTCAGTTTAGGAAAGCACAGAAGTTAAATCACGTTTCGGGCTCTGGAATGGTTTCTCTGTGGTTTCAGGAAAGCTGCTCTGCTGCTGTCTGTCTCCTTTGAGGAATGGAGAGCAGTGATGCTTATCAGCTTCACAAAGACTTTGTGATAATTAACATTTTAAGATGAAAAGCTACTTGATTTTGTAACAGGATTTTGGCTTATGTGTCTGCTGATTGGAGACAAGAAGAGCAATAGATGAAATTGCTCAAATCCAAATAACTTCAAACTCCACTGAGGTTTAAATAAACCCACTGTAGCACATTCATTTTTCTTAGGGATATGTAATAACTTAGAAAAAGTGTTATAATGGACAAATATAAATTTTAAGTCTCACCAGCTCAGCTCTGCCTCTTTTCTTGTGCAGTAGTGCTATGAATTTTCTCTTCAGGCTGCCAGCTACTGATGCAGCTTCACATCTTCTCTTGCCATTAAACTGTGGTTGAGTTCAGTTTTAAAGCAAAACTCTGAAGGGGATGTGTATCATGGAATGGACACTTTGAATTTTGTGTTTGAACTCTGGTTATCCCACTTATCTTTTCAATGTTTATTTCAAGCATAAACTCTTTTTTTGTGCCCTGTGGTCCTGTATATCATCTTGGATCCAAATTAATGAAAGTACCAAAGCCATCTCCAGCTCCCTGGCTTTGACATTTTGGCAGCTCCTCATTCCTCATTTGAACTAGGTTTGTGGCTAAAAATTGTAGTGTCATCCACAATGCTGAAAAATAATTTGGTTCAAACAGATTTCAGTCTTTTCAAGGATCAAAAGCGTAATAGATGAAAACACAGTATGTCGGGGGTTTGAGTGTTGATTTGAGACATGTCAGACTCAAATTTCCTGCTTCTTCCTTGGAGTTAAAATGAAATGCTAAAGATACACTGGGCAGAATCCAAAATAAAATAGTCTTCCAACCACGCTGGGAGAAATCTTGTGCCCTCTGATCCCTTGCCCTGAGTTTCTGCTGATAGTTATTTAACACATTTCAGAATGCTTTCCTCTGTGTGCATGCAGCAGATGTGAACCAGCCTGCAAGAGAAACCTGAACATTCAGTGCTCTGCCTTGGTACAGCATGAAAGACATAAAACAATTTAATGTTATTAATTGCTAGCTGGCTGATTAGATTTACAAGAAATTGTCAAACCTTAAACCCTCAAATAATCATTTCTCACCCAAAAAAAAATATTTTATTATGCCATTAACTTTTTTCCTAGCAGGTTTTCCAAAGTGAAATCACTAACTGCTATAAAATTTTTATTGCACATTTTAATTTATTTCTCACACCAGTTAGGAAATATCTCAAAAAATGTAGTCTGGTGTTCTCTGCTGTCATTATTTGCCATTCATAAAGAAAATATTTGTAGCTACTTATTCTATCCATTCTGAATTTGAAACCTGTGTCATTTTTCCTTTTCTGTTTTTTACTTTCTGGAAGGTCAGAAACAAATGATATCAATAAAAAGTTTAGTTTTTAGAGGACTGAATGGGAAGGACCAGATGCCTTCTGCAGACATGTGGCAACAGAGGGGAAGGGGATGAAGGTGAAGGCAAAACAGCAGCAATTCAAGGCATTTTAGTGCTAAGACTACACAAAAGGAGTATGGATTTACCTTGCTTGAGGCATCCAGGTTAGGAAGGTAATTGCACTGGGATCTTGCAGTCAGCAGAGAGTCAGAGATGCTTTCAGGGGGAATGATCTTTTTCTATGTATTTCTTGGGGTCAGCTGCAACTACAATTCTACCCAAGTGCTCTAAAGTGCCCCAAGCAAGGCAGAGCCCTTGTGCTTGTTAGTGCTGCTTTATGTGGTTTATGCTCTGCTTTCTGAAGCAGCTGAGGGTGCAGGTGCCTCTGCCTAAGCACCCACTTTCAGAAGCTCCAGAATATAAATTTTCTCAGGGGTAAAAATTTTCCTGCATGAGGGAAAACCATTCTGTGAGAAATATCTGGTGTGAAAATAAAGTACCAGGTTTGCACATTTACTTTATGTGGATAACTATGTAAGGGATCTGGGGAAAGAGATTAAATATTTTAGAATGACACCAACTGCTTTTCGATCTCAGCATAGATTTAATACTCAGTTCTCGTGCAGGGGGACTCCAAGCTGCTGGAAGTCTGAATTTCAGTAAGGATGTGAAACTTTAGCATCAAAAAGGCAGGCTCTGATACTTGTAAGAGGAGTGTTAAAGTTTTTCACAGAGAAATACATAAACAGAGACCAAGACTGGGTGTTGATTGTATGAATAATGAATATTTCCCAAGTGTTTAGTGCAAGGTTCTCATTTCCTCCAGTATAAGGAGCATCTCTGTGGATAAAATATCTCAGGTATTTTCAAACTATCTATCGTTTGCAAAATTCCTGGAAGATTTCCATGCAGTTGCAAGTAGTAATTGGCATAGGAGAATACAAAAAGAATCAATATTAAAACTATCTTCATAGTTCAGAATATCTAGTCTGGGAGTCAGATTAATCCAAGCTTCAGAAATATTTAAAGTGAAGTGCTAGTTGCCTCTCAGTGGATTTGGCAAATGGACGTTTCCACTCTCTGTTATCCAGGCTGCCAAGCCCTTGAAGTTTTTCCTGCTGCACCTGAATTTGCCCTCCCTGGGCCAACCACCCCAGGCCATTAATGAGTGTGGCTGGGCAGTGTGGTGGCCATGCATGGGGCTGCTGTGCTCAGAGAAGGGGGTCCCAGTTACATGGTGCTTCCTATTTCTGCCTGAAAGGTTCTGGTTTTCACTTCAGGCTCACCCCTAGCCCTACAGGGATGCTTGGCCAGTCACAGAGTTGTCAGAGCTGTTGAAGCTCCTGTGTTGTTCTGATGTGGTTTAGTGGGAACTGCAGCTGGAGCTAGGGACTTCTGCAAAGCGATGAGCGTTTCCAGCAGCTGGTATTGTTAGGCTCCAGCACTGCTGAAGAGAGTTTATGGGATTGCCTTTGAAACTTACTGCACAGATGAAACTCAGCCTGTTTTCTCTCTTTCATTCCTGTCAAATACTGACTGACTGCACTTTCTCTGCAGCTGATTGTCAGGACGAGATAGCACAATAGGAAGAGCACACTTCCATTATTTATGTGTCAGACATGGGGGTACCTAGCAAAAGATGATGGGAAGGATTAAATCCTAAGCAAAATGCTTAGGAAAGCAATAAGGCACTGCTAAAGGCAACTGAGTGCTACATGTTGGTGCACTAGCTCTGCTGACACCCACTGCACCCACACTGCAGGCAGGAGGAGTTTGTGAGAGACAATAACACAAATGTGGGCACGGTGTTGAAAAGTCACACATCTCTTAACTGTCACCTCCTTCATCCCATAATATATTATCTATAAGACAAACAAAACATAGCATTGCTTTGCCTCACTGCCCCAGTCTGGGCCTGTTTCACTCCATGGGTGGTGGAGGAGGAAAGGTGGGAATTATGGCTTTTATAGATAATGATCATTTAATAAATCTTCATTTTCCTTTATGTATGTTAGTATAAGTGAAATTCTAGCAAGGTGATGATTTAGGAACTTTATAATAGCCCTTGTGGTGAAAAAATTGACCAAAGCCTTCTTCTGCACAGATTCATCTGCAGCTGCTGCATCTTGTCTGGCATTTCAATGTCCCTCCGAGGGGACAAACCCAAGTGTCACACAAACGGTACAGCAGCAGACAACTGTAAATGTGTTAAAGCCCTCAAACTGCTCTGCTTCCAGGTTTGGTTTCTGTCTTGGTAAACTTTCATTCTCCTGACCAGCAGAAATGGGCTGTGTGGATGGGTGGGATGAGGGTGGCACACAGTCCCCACACTGTGTGTGAGCTCATAGGTGGGACTGGGGTTTTCTGAAGGGCCCCCCAGGTGCAGGAAATGGATCCCAGTCTGGCTGGACTACAGGTTGGAGTGAGAGCAGTTCTGGAGCCCAAACTCAGACCTCACTTTTGCACCCATGCCTGGTAGCAGAGTATGCTGGGGCGTAACCGAGATGCTGGCAGTGTTCAGCCCTTCCCCATAACCATTTTTAAGGTTGTTTTGCAGCCACCTAAAGACAGGGAGATTTTTTAAGGGGACAGACTCAGATCATGCTGTGATGCCTATGCACTGCAGCGTGGAACGTACAGCTGTGTCCCCTCATCTGATGTGTTGCTCAGGTGTATTTTATAAGTAGATGAATTATGAATGGGTTTCAGTTGTCAAGAAAATCCCAAGAAAATCATGACACTGAGCATCACGTTACTCGTGGCATCCAGAAGTTATTTGAAAATTAATGGAAGATTATTTCCCACTCAGCTCACACAGACATCTAAATCTGGATGCTGCCAGCTACTGCAATGTTTTACATGAGAGCATGTGCAGAATGTTTTTAAAAGAAGAAATATCTTTCTGGCTTTATAAAAATAATCTTCATGCAGTTGCACAATTAGCAGTTTCAGCAGTGAATCTGCAGTTCATCAGTACAAATGTTTAATGTGCAAACTTGCAAATACTGTGAATTCGTTGAAAGCTTATTTAATAACATGATAGGGGCAATGCATATATTCTTCAGTGAGAATAAGCACACATTTGATTTTATCTCATCATGAGAGCTGGTTTTAATGTTGTTAATGCTTTTCTAAAGATGAAATGTTGACAACACATATTCCTTGCTATAAGAATAAATTAATATTGATTAAAGTGAGTGACTTAACTTAAACTGTATTGTCATGTCATACCACTTAGATTTCTTGTGAATTATTTTAAAGCAAGAGAAGCTTCAGTTCACAAATAGATGAGTCATTATATTTATTTTAATTTTTTTATAGCTATCTCTTTCAAGGTTTTCTTCATTTGTATACATGAAACTTTGAGCCTTGGTAAAGTTCTCATGCAGCAGATTTTATCCAACTAAACTTGTCCTTAGTGTAACACAGTAGAACATGTCATTATGGGTATTGTTCCTTTCTTTTTATTTGTGTCCATATTTTAATAATTGCATTAACTTTGGCCAGACACTACAGGGGTAGAGTAGTAAATGTTTGGTTAAATTCTAAAATCTTTATGGGTTTGATGTGTTCAAGGAGTTAAAATATTTGCACTTTCAATGCCTGTGCTAAAGTTACTGTATTGTGATTCTCTCAATTGCTGCCTAATATGTGAATGAAGAAGTTCAAGGCATGAAGGAAAAAGTTCCTAATCTATGTAATTTCTTAACATTTTTCTGTTTCTTCACACATATATGAACGAAAACAGCATGCTATGTAATCTTTAAAAAAATCTTGTAAGGTATAGGGACTGTGACGGTGGTGTGAAACATTGGTGTGTTTGGGGTCCTTCAGAGTGCTTTGTGGCATCAGGTAATACTTGAAGGAGAGCACAAAAATGGGACATTTTAATGTGTTTATTAGGATTTTTAGAAAATTGTTATAAATATCACCATGGCAAAGAAGGTTCTGAATACCTCGAGGATATAGCAGAAAGATTGCAAGGGATTCTGTAGGAAATATTGTATAATTAGTCCATTTCCAGGGCAAAACTGGCAAGAATGGGAGTATTAGCTGGATAAGAAATCTTAGTGCTGCTCTGTGATTGGCACAGGCAGTGTTGTAGTGCTCTGTAAATTTACCATGACAATGACTTTCAACTTTTTGGGTTGCATTTCCCAGACCCCAGATCAGCTCCAGAGTGCAATCACATGCTAAGTCTGTCTTTATTCAAGATGCTCTTGAGGATGTTTATCTTTCAGGGCCTCAGCAGGTATTGAAGAGCTTTTCCAAAGTGTTGTGCTCTCCTGAGTTACAACAGTGCTGTGGAAACGTTTGGGAGAAGGAAACAGCTCCCTGCTATCTGCCTCTGCTTGATCACAGCCTTTTGATCTGCAGCTGCCTGTACTTTTTAATGGACTGCTTTCCAAGTACGCCCATGAAATGTCACTTCTGGCTGCTGAGGAGCAGAAGGCTTTGGCATTGCGGCGAGAGCGGTGATTCGGGAAAGAGGAGGGGACCTGGAGAGCTGTGCCCAGGAGGCATCCTGGGGCTCCTGTAACCCAGATCCCTGCTCCTCTGAATCCTTTCCAAGCACTGCAGTGCAAATAACTAATAATAACAGAGCTGTTGCTGGGAGAAAGAATCATCCTTGTAAGTAATCAGATGGAGTGGGATGCCTGCAAACTTGAACATTAGGCTGGGGGGAACAAAGTAGGAACTGTAAGCTTCTTAGATTTGCAGAGGCAGTTTTGTACTGAGATTTCCCAGCTTCCTGGGAGAAGAAATATTTTCAAAATGGGTCTGATTGCTAATCTGATTATGCCAGCTCGAAGTTAAATTGAAACATGAAATAAATGAATGCTTTTGGAGTTATGAATTAATTAAAAAACTAATTAGGACAGATAAAAGAAATGCAAGTCAGGGAATTGTTTTTCTTATCTTGGAATAAGAGCATTTAAATTGAAAAGATGACATTAAACAAAGCCTACAAACAGCTGGAAACTGTGTTAGGAGAAAGATAAGTCCTAAAAGGGGATTTTTTGTTTTCCATCATGATACAGCTTTCCAAAATGTATTTCTGGAGAGGGAACAGCAGCTTAGAGGAGAGGATATCTGCAGGCTCACGGACAGCTGGAAAAGAAATGCTGAATGGAGACTGAGTAGATGGGAGAGATACAGGGCTGGTGAGTCTCAGCTTCACTGACGTCTGCTGAAGGGAGTGTCCATGGGTGGCTGTGCTGCTGTGCATCGGGATTTTAGGGCAGGATCATTTGTGTAGCACTAACTCCCAGGTTGGTGATGGAGAAATCTGTGGCCCTGGGCATCCCTACCTGTACCAGGCACTGGTCCTGCACCATGGGTGGCTGCAGGCCCTTGGAACACCAAGAGGAAGAGGAGGATGTTTTCTAATCACAAGTGTGGAAAAGTTACATTCAGACATTTTCTTTTGGAGCAAATTGTACCAGAATGTATGAGGAGTGCCTCAACCATCTGTCCATAACACCTTTGGTATGAAAATGTTGCTGTCCTGGTTAATAACTGTAATGAATGGTGAAATATCTGTGCACTGAATGGAGGAGTCAGAGATTACTTTCAGAGATCAGATGAGAAGAAACTCGTTTCTCTCAAGCCCTGGAAAACCACCAGAGGGAAGAGCCAGGACACACTGACCCTGCAGTGAGACCCACAGACACCAGATCTGCCCTGCTGGGGTTTGCACTGAGAGCACCTGTAACAAATACCCAGGAGGGGCTGCTCAGGAGGTGAGCACTGCAGGGCTGGGGTCCTGAGGGCTCTGGAGAGCATCCCTGGCATGGTGCTGGGGCAGAGAGACAGCTGTGCTATGCCACCCCACCCCTTTGGGTGCCACTGTCTTGAAAAGTCCTCACACACCCCAGGCACACCAAATTTATGCTGCTTTAGACAGGTCACCAAATCCATTACTACAGCTGCCTTGAAATGCAGAGACTGTCACTGCTGTAATACATTTTAAAATCAGAAAGAGCTTTAAGCCCAGATGGTCTTACCAGTAAGAAAGAGTCCCTGCTCAGAAAAGCTGGAAGCAGCATGAGAATTAAGGAAGTTAAAGCGATCATTAACATTAATATATTTCTCTCCTCACCTACATGAACATGAGAAAGAGAACCATAGAGGTGATGTATAATATTCATATTTCTTAATGCATTACAGGAAACTGTTCAGACACTGCAGAGGAAAGACAGATAAAAGGACTTGTACAGAGGAGTAAATGTATATGTCCCTGAAATGTGCTGCAGTATTGGGTGATCACTCAGTCTGGAAGACAGAGACTGCATGGCAGGTACCTGGCTCTGACTTATTGAATTCTCTGGCTGGTAGCTTAGATTGTCTATTCTTGTTGAATTATCTATTAGCAAGAAGCTTAATCCAAACCAGAAAAAACCCAATCAACCAGCCAAACAANAAGAAAAAAAAAAAAAAAAAAAAAAAAGGAAGAAAAGTAATTTCCTGGAGTAGTTACTGTCCAAGATCACACTAAACAACTTAAAAACCATAGCTCAGAAGGGTTAGCCTGGATACTGTAGCCTGGCTATGCAGTTCAGAGCTCTCTCTCACACAGGGGCTCATTTTAACCTTACCTTAAATCTCTCTCAGTTACACTTTAACTGTGTGGTGGCTGTGGGGACTCCTGTGATGAAAGCAGGGAGTTAATAATGTTTTCTGGCTTCCCTAGAAAAGGGAAGAGGTCTGTCTGGGGAAAACCCAATATATCCCTGAAGCAGAAGATCATGGAGAAAACTCCATCTTTCAGAGTTTTTACAGAACAATGTTACTACCTTAAGAAGCAGTCTACCTCTGCTGTGAGTTAGGAGTTTAAAAATAACAGACAAACTTGAAGGAAAAAAGCAAAAAGAAGAATTACCATAATAAAATACACTTTATGAAGCCTGAGAAACTGAAGCCTGGCTTAATTGACCAAAAGTGTCAATGAAAAATGAATGGGGTTCAATAATGGATCTTCTCACATTTTAATACTTTTGTTCTAGTCATATAGTTCAGAAACTGGAGGTAGTGAAATGGTTTTTTTAAACTCTCGGTTTCTTTGAAGTTTATGATAAGTTGATAGCTCAAAACATATTTTTCCATCATTGTAACCTACAGAAAGTAGCACAGCTTCATTTGGTTCTAGGAGTTTAATGAGCACAGGAAGAATTTGGATAGCTCCCAGAGTGATGAGCAATGTGTCATGTCTAAGTGAAGTAAATCCTATGACTTTACAAAGATATTGCAGGAAAATGTGATCAGAAACTCTCTGGCTCAATAGGACCAGTAATGACAGTCAATGTCAACTACTCAACAATAAAAGTTCTGTTCAAGTTAAGTTCACTTATGCTTTGTGGAAGAATTTAGACAGTATGCATACTGATTGGATCAAAGAAAATGGGAAAAAGCAGGATTTAACTTCTGAGTTTATGCTTTTAGCTCATGCAAATCAGCCTTGTCTGATCATAATCTGCACAATAGTTTTTGCCACTGCTGGAACTTCAAGTTTAAAAAGCAGTATGTGGATTGGTCAGGTTTTCAGAAATCCCTACAGCTCCTGAAACTTTCACTAATCTGCCAAAGAACTTGCTAAGTTGCAGTCTCTTAATCTTGGTTTTTTGAAGATAAAATACTGAAATACTACTGAAATCTACAGAATAGATTTCTGAATAGAAATTTTTATTTCAGATAAAATACTGAAAGCATAATTTTCTTTAGAGCTTTTGCCTCTGAAATAGATTTTGGGTCTGCATTGACCATGGAATAGCCTATTTCATGTCCCCTTTAGAGTGTGTACACCTTTGGGTGACTGAGACATGTGACTGGAGTAGCTATATGTGTTGTTTTTAACAAGTATTATCAAAAATATTTAGAAGACCTTTTTCTTTTTGGCCAAAATTGTGTCCAGCAAGGTTGGGTTCATTGTCTGATAGGAGGGAGACTTTGTAAAAAATAATCAACTGGGACACTTGCCACTGGTTTACTGAGGAGGTGAAAAAGGAGGTGGGAACTGGTTTTTGAACTACTAGGCTGTCACCTGCCATGTGCACAGGTTTACCACATGGTAAAATGGAAACCTTGGACACAATTTTGTGAGGGCTGTGCTGCATAGAGGCAGGCATGCAATTTCAAAGTGATTTTTTGAGACTTTAGAATTTCCGTACAAGAGACGCCCTTATTCCACCCTCACTTCACAGATCATTATGCCTTATGTGTGTATATATAAGTATATATAAACCCAAACTGTGTTTGAATAAAGAAACATATGCTAGAAATCAATGCTAAATCTGCTTAGCAGATTTAAATATGTCAAAATAGCCAGAGTGATACTAAACAATCAGCAATTTTCTTTCATTAAACTGATTTAGCACAGTACCAAGGACAGAAACAAGCACTAATTGGATAGCAAACACATTTCAATTATCTATGGTGAATTAGCAAGCAGATAACAAGCACTAGGTGTTACCTTCATTTGTAAGTGTTCCTGCTCCACTCTCTGGCCTTTTAACTCCGAATCACTCCTGGCTCCTCAGAAGCTTTTCAGAAAGAGGTTTCTGATTCCTGTGCAAGGAAAAAATACAACTGATATTCACTGATCTGGAATGATTTGTTTGATAAGCCAGATCATCTACCTCTCATAAAACTTGGGGAATTCAGTGATGTTTTTCTGAAGTGTAATTTAGCTAATTAGCAAAAGCCAGCCTGGTAATCAATAGAATCACTTGTATTACAGATGGCACTAACAAAACCTCTGCTAGTTAATAAAACAAAAGGGTTTGCTTACTCAGCTTTAAAAGGCAGAATGACTGGTAGTTGCCAGCTGCTTTACTGAAAGTGCTGTATAATTCTTATGAATAAAATAGGACTCAGTTTAGGAGATTCTTTCCAGGTTCAGAAGTGGTGATAGCAGAGAAACAAATTAGCTTCCTTGTGTTTTGTGTCTCCAAAGAGCAGAGCATTTTGCAGGCTCACTTCTACTTTCTTTTCTAACAGCAGCAGAGCTCTGTGATTGCCAATGACACAGTCTCTTTTCTGTGTTTATGTTTTGTGTGTTACATCCATTAACTAATCTGAGAAAAGATGCCATACAACTAATACTAAAAAGGCACCAGCTAGCAGGATTTAGCCTGGTATCATCCCCTTTGCAGTTTACATTAGGTGAGCGTGTAAAGGATCAAGGCTGTTTTCTGCCATCGGCTCCAAAGCGGTAACAAATCAAGCAGTCCAAGGGTGCTGTCCATGGTCCTAAGCCCAGAATCCTGACCATGAAAATCCTTCCTCCGGTGCTGCCTTGCGGTGGTGACATCTAAACTGCATGCAGCGTTTCTCTTGGGTAGCTGCCCCGGATTCATCAGGAAATGTCATAAACAGTAGATCATATTTAAATATTTAGAAAGTGTGTTAAAGATGAACGATCTCATAAAGTCTGTACTCATTTTCTGGGTATTTAAAAGGTACCCAGACATGTGAGGAGTACTGGGGTCTGCAATGGGCCAGAAGGGTGGTGCTGTATGAGCACACTCACGGGGGCTCTGGGGTAAAATGATCCCACTGAAAGCAAAAGATTGCCCCTGCTAAATCAAAACTGACACGTTGTAAGACAAGAATTAATTTCTACAGACTGGCATTTTTTGATGGATAGCTGTTTTGTTGGAAACCTTATGTCCAGCTGCACAGAAATCGTTTAGCCAGTTTGGATGAGGTGCAAGGGCACAAATGCTGAATGGGCACTCGGGGGGAAATACATCAGCCAAGCACATGCCATCCTTGTAGCTCAGTATTGTACAGATGGATCTGACAGCATCTTTCTGAAAGGAGGCAATCCATGCTGCTGAGATGCCGGGAAATAGGACAACAACAGCACTTGTAGCTGGATTCTTTGGAATAAAGAAGGAATAAAACTGCAGTATTAAGCAGCAGGTCACGTTGCAAATCACCAGCTTTTTGTCATCTAGTTTGGGTATGATATTTGATAATGGGCCAAGTGACTCATGCCTTACATTTGTTTTCAGAGCAGGTACTGAAATTTGAGTCAGATCATCCCCAGCAGGACTGTGATAAAGAAACTTTTTTCTGAGCATTCCACAGGCTCAGCCCAGTCCCAGTGCTTGTGAATCTGTCTCTAGGGATGCAGCCACCAAAGGGAAAATGCAATGATAAAGGACTTTTTCTGCTGGCTTATTTTATATCCGTGCTTGTGCTGGCCTTTTGAAATGCAGTATTATGCCAGAACTTAATTGCAATGCTGTTAATTGCATGCAGAGCCATAAACACTGAGTTAATATATTGCCTATGACTGTGTGTGTGTAAATGTCAGTCACAGATTACTTGGCTACCTTTTTTGACACTAAATTTGTGAATGTTTCTTAGGAAAGAAACCTTCACCAATATGAAGTCTTTTGAACCACAGTGAGATTTAAACCATTCAGACTGCCCCATCTGCAAACAAATGGCGTGGAAAAATTTAACTTGCCAGTCACTGAAAGCTCATCTCTGGGTAAGATTCAAATATATACAACTGTCAAAATCAATGAGGAATGTTTCTTATGGGTTAGCAGTAATATTTTAAGAATGCTGGCAAAATTTTTTTCACAGTAAAGGTGTGCTGATCTACTCTATGTCATGGCTAGATCTAAATATAGCACTTACAGAAATTGCTTCTCCTGCAATTTTTACTGCTGTCATCTTTTCAATGTGTTAGTGTCACTTATTCAGTGTGCTCATCTGATCATCACATTTTCAGATGTAATCACAGTGTTGTGCATCTCACTGCCCAAACCTGGAGGAGTTTCTGGTGAGCTGCTCTTCACATCCCAGGTACCAAACTGAAGGTGCTGTGCTTGGGGCAAAGGGAAACTTACTTCACCCTCTAGATGCTGGAGAAGTTTTCCAGCATCTAGAGGGTGAAGTAAGTTTCACTTTTTTCACTTCATTTTTTTTTGAAGTAAGAATCCACTTTAACTGTGTGTGAGGCAGCGCGGGGTGGACCAACTTTTTCTGTCAGAAATCCTGTATTGGCAAATTACTAATTAAATGAAATGCATGTGTGAAAGAAAGAAGAGTCTGCTTTCTGCCAAAAGCAAGAATTTGTTCTTTTTAAATTTTTTTCTCTCTTTAAATCTAGAATTGAAATATAAAACATTGAAAATGAAGCATTGTAATTAAAATCCCGGAATATTTTTCTTTAGGAATGCTTCCTTTTGGAACAGCAGCACCACTAGTACCTGTCTGTTACTAAATCTTGTTGCTTTAGCAGAGATTTGTGCTCAGTGGCTGCTGCTGTTCTTGTCAGCAGCTGCCCATCCCCATGATGGCCTCTGGCCAGCTGTCTTTCTGGATTCCCCCAAATCCAGCTGCCTTGCTGTGACAGGGGCTTTCCAGGGGGTTCCCCTCCTTTTTGGACGAGAAAGGGACCAGGAGTGTGCTGGACTCAGCTCTATCTTCCAGCAGTGCCTTTTTAGGGAGGTGCTTTCTAAATTATGCACTATACACAGCTTTAAGTACTTGTGTGCCTACAGCTCAGCAGCATTCATGCATCTGGCTCTCCTCAAAACAAAATGTTATCTCTTGGGATGGAATTGAATACATTTCACTTCGAGTAATTTGTTAGAGAATTACCATTTTCCATGCAGAAGAGGGATGCATTCTAATGTCTTCCTAATGCATTCAGATCAATCCCATGGAAAGATGGAGCCAAAGAAATACAGCAAAACCCCACTTCCACCTTTCTCAAATATTCTCAAATATTTGTTCACAATTCAGTTTGATAATTTTCCTGGCTTATTTTAGAGCATTCAAATTTTGTCTGGGAAGTGAATTCTAAAGTTAAAACTCAGCAACAGAATTTGATATTTATGTGTGCACACATTCTTAGTATGAATCCTTATGTTTGCTCAACATGGGAACAGAAATACAGAAAGGAGGACCTCAAAATACACCTGGTTATAAATTTCTTGTTATTCAGGGGAGTTCATACTGTGGAAGCTGGACTAGAACATGTAGTGGATTTGGTAAAATACCTAAGTAAAGTGAACATAATTATGAGAGAGGCTATTTTCAGGTTCATCATAACAAACTTCATTTACCTACCTACATCATTTATTAGTCAAAATCAGATGTAATGAGGCATCTTTAAAGCAGCTACTTGCTAAGTGTTGGCATCTTCTGTATGGTCAGGTTTGGCCTGGACAAAATGTCCCAGAGCAAAACCCACCATGCTGGGGCAGCAGCAGAGTGACAGCACAGCAGTGGAGCTTGAAGTTTGGCAATAATTTAGCATATGGATCAGATGATTTGGTTGAAACACAAGGGCAGTGCAAAGGAAGCTGCTGCTTCTTGGAAGGTGCTAAGGACTTCTCTCCTGATGAGAGTCCCACAGCATTTAGGTGCAGGAAATTATTGTGGTGCTTGGAGGAAGGGGATTGGAAAATCACATCAATTATGCTTCATTTTGTGAGCAATTCCAGGAGCACAATAGGGGTCAGAGAAGAAAAGTGTTGTTCCGTGGTATGTTTACCATGGTGTTGCAGAAATACTTTCCTCTTTCCCTGCCTTCTCCCCAGTTAAAACAAAAAAGCCTCATTAAAAGCCAGTAAAAGACACAGAAATTTTTATGCATCCATAGATTTGCCACTGCTTTCTCTCTTGCTTGTGAGAGTTCAGACACACTGTAATGACTCCAAACTGTCCTTTCTGTAACTCTATTTTCTTCAGTTAAATTAAACCAGGGGGAATTAGCTCCTTTGATACTTCTCTTCCAAAGCTGGTTGAAAGTGTTGTACATGTGAAAAATGAGATTTTAAATGGAAGGAGAATGACTGACATTAATTTAAAACCCAAACTAAAGAGATAATTGCATACAGTAAAAGTCCTGTTGCAATGAGGAGTTAGTCATAAGTGATTACATAAATTTTAGAGATTAAATGATTTTTTAAAAAAAAATGTTCAGGATTAAATTCTGTCCTGAGTGGAACAGAAAATGCAGAGGCATCCTCCCTCTTTGGCAGTGATACTGCTGCTGGCCAGACTAGAATTTATTGGGGAGGACTCAGAGATTTGCTGAGGAAACATTTTGTTGCTTACCCCAGGCCACTCACTTATCCAGGCAGTCTTGCTGCTTTCTGGGCAAGATGGTATTTATTCCTTACTCCTTAGAGTTTCTTAGGCTTTATATCCAGATTTACCTTTTGAAAGCCAAAAAACTTCCCTTATATTTCCCCCTCCTCTTCTTTTGCACCAAAGATTATCCCTTGGTTTTTTAAAAAGGCAGTTGCTGATGTGGAATAGCAATATTCACAGTAAATATTTTTCCTATATGAATTGTGGGAGATATGCCCAGTTCTGAGCAGATCCATTTCCTGATTTAATTAGACCAAATTAATTGATTTGAATTAGTGACAGGATTAGTTAGCAATAGCTGATGGGGAAAAAAGTTATGTTTTGTAACAGCAAGCCTTTATTCCAAATGCTTTGGTAAAAACAGATAGGTGGCTAAAGCATCATATAGGCATGAATCATGCAGATGTCTGGCAAAGTCACAGCAGTGCTACATGCTGATATTTATTTTGAAGTGTTCTATGCTTTGGAGTCTCATTTAATCTTAACACCAATCAGTCTTGCCAGTACTCATGAACAAAGCCTCTTTTCAAATTTAGTGCTTTTCTGAATGCTTATACTTAGATCCTATCAAATTCCAAGTTCTTAAAATAAAACAACAAAGCAATGTCTCTCCCCTGCCCAAAGCCTGATGTTTTCT
Organism: Ploceus nigricollis; assembly: GCA_013399945.1. Lineage (NCBI taxonomy): Eukaryota > Metazoa > Chordata > Aves > Passeriformes > Ploceidae > Ploceus > Ploceus nigricollis. The sequence goes on along the minus strand of VXBC01008927.1, from coordinate 257,947 downwards.
ATGTATCAGAATAATTTTGTTTTAAAAGCAGAGATTAGATTTGAAATGTCTCAGTAGAGGGGCAGTTTCTTTTATTGTCTTTACAAAGCTTAGTGCAACAACAGCTCAGATATTTTCTTGGGTCTTACTCATATTATTAGAAGTATTTCAGTGTTCTTTACTAAGTTATCCTGTCTTCAGTCTTGGATCTTCTTGTTTGTGGCAGATACCTCAGGGAAAGAAACAACTGAAAATGTTTCAGTAACTTAGAAGGGCATGTTCCCATCATTTGGCTTTCAGACCTTCCACTGGCATAAAAAGGAATTTTGCTTTCAGAGAGATGTCAGTGTGACAGCTCTTAAAAAGCAGAACTGATGGGCTGCTGCTGCTGCATGGCTTTGTTTCCTCTAATAGAAAGATTTAGCTCAAATAAGTGTGTCCTGCATGAAATCACATTGCTCAGCTGGGTGTTAGGATGATGACTCACTAGTTTTTCTAGTCAGGGACATTACGGGGCCACGTGTGTCATTCTCCTTCTGGAAAGGGTTGTTTTCCTCCTGTGAAACTGTGGCAGGAGCCTTCAGCCTCCCAGCCCAGCACGATGCTGGGCTGAATGCCAGCTGGTGGCACAGCTCTTGGGAGCTCTTGGACCCCCCTCAGGAGGTCCTGTCTCTCTTTTCCAGCCTTTTCTTAGATTTGAAGCAAGGCTCCTCTGTTCCTGTGTTTCTGGATGTTGCTTTTAGGAGGTGGGATGGAAACAGTGATGTCCTGAGTTGTGATGGAAATACCAGTTTGTTTGAATGGGCAGTTTCTTGGAACTGATGAGTTGTGTCCCTTTTGCCAAAAATTTGCAGCTCTCTAAGCTCTGATAGGGATGCTCTCATTCAGTCCAGCAGTAAACAGATACATATGTTCATCTCTTTTCTGTTTTCTGTTGCAATTTGTTATACACAAAATTGATTTCTCTTCCTTCTTTTTCCTGCAAATTCTCTCATTAAATTAAATAGTCTGAGAGGAATAACCATTAAACCTTCATTTCTAATTAATTAAGTGGTTTAAAATCTAGGTCTTTGAACACTTCCCTAATTAATTGTGTAAAGCTAGATACAAAGTTAACAGGGAATGAAAGAGTATTACTTTAGGGAAGTGCTTTACAATAAACTATCAAGCTATCTACCAAGTAATGCAGAAGCTGTAAGACATTGGAGTTCTTACAGGCTAGAGAGGAAGTCTCTTTCCAAGAGCAGCCATGATGGGAGTGAAAACTCTCACAGTTACAGCCTGATCATAAACATATGTGATACCAGGTGAGCTCTGAGCTATTCAATGCTGAAAATCCCTCTGTGTCTTGTCACACTGCTCATGCGTCCTGTTCTGCCTTCAGCCTCTTCTTCTTCCCCTCTCCTTCTCTAGCATTTTCAACAGCTCCTTTAAAAAAATGTGAAAAAAAATCTCTCCTGAGCATTCTGGGTTCTGCTTTTCCTGCAGCCAAATATTTGATCTGTCCCTTCTCACTTGTGGATGTCATATTTCATTGGGGATTTTCTATGACAAGTCCCTTTCATTGCCAGCATGTCCACCTATTCTGTTTCCCACCTTTTAAGAAACTGTAATACCTGACATTTTGCAGTTTTAAAATGTATGTTACTCTGCCAGTGGATTTACATAATCCAGCAGTTCCTGATATTATTGGCTACCTCACTAGTTTTTAATGTTACTGTGAATTTTATTAATGATCACTTATATCTGCTTCTAAATGCAATGTACAGTAGCACAGAGCTAAGACAGACACTTAAATTAAAATTTATGCTGTAAGATCTATCAGTTCTATAATTTAAATCCATTTAGCATGAACTTTGTTGTGTAGTGTCATAATGCTTTTTTCACTTAGAGCATCTTTTGGAACTAAATCAAATGAGATACAGAACTTTGTTCCATCAGAACAGCCACTTTTACAGCCAAGTTTGTACTTTAATAGGAACACAACTTGAATTTCGTTTGAGATGGCCTATTTTCCATACACAGTAAATAAGTATATTCCTAAATCCTAATGCTTTGTTATGTGACATTGGCTATTTTTTGATCCTGAATTCCTTCTTTCCTTCCCTCCCTTCCTCCCTGCCTCTTCAATATCCTGAGACTGCAAAATGCATTTCCATCAAGAGGGTGCCTGGCACTGACTGAAAGTTTCTGTAACTAGAAATAAAACTACACGACCCGAAATGTCTTCTGACAGAGCAAACCAATCCATCAGGTTATAAAATGGGTTTTATTATTTGGTCACCTGCAATGGCAAGGGACTGAACTGAATACCCCAGGATGTCTTTCCAGCCCAGGGTACTGTGATTAGAAACACAGGAAGCAGCAGATATGTACTCCCTGACACCAGGTCTCTGCAATGATTCTTTATGGAACTCCAAAGTCAATGCAAGGCCTATTGTGTGGATAATCAAAATCCTTGCAATTTCCAGACCAGTTTCTCACAATAGCTGTGCTCCACGAGAGCAGTGAAACCACAGATGAAGATTCATGGGACCATGAATTGAAGATTCGTGGGGTCATCTAATACACTCCCTTGCAGTTAGAAACTCTTGAGTTATACAGCCTTTTCATAAATATATGAACAAAGAAGATAAAACTGAACTATGGAAATAACTCCTGTTTGCAGTAAAGGCAAAGACAGAGCCTGTTTTAACCAGAATTTACTACAGAATTCTACTCCTTCAGCCCTTTTTTTCCCTTGCCCTTGCCTCCATTCACTTTTACAAATCCAGTTTTGATGTCAGTTCTGGCTTAGATGCTCTGGAGAGAATGGGAGAAAAAGAGACAGCATTACTGGTGACACTTGGGTAATACATTTCCACATCCAGGCTAGTCCCTTGGCAGTTATATGTCAAGAAATGGGGATGAATGAAACAGATTAGCACAGAGTGAGATTCCCAGGTGGTATAAATTGACATAGCTTCTTTGGGCAGCTTTTTTACTAACTGAAATTGTTTTTCACCTCTTGAAGATGTGAGCCACAAATTGAAGCGATATGAAGATTGAAAAAGAAATAAACCCCATATCTTTGCTGTTTTAGTTTCAGAGTTTAGCCAAATACAGTCTCATTAGGAGGTCTGTTATTTCATCACATTTTCTTCTGTGGCATCTATCTCTTAATAGAGAATACTGAATATTTGCAATTTCTAAGGACATTTTAATTAAAGAAAGATGTTTGGTTTGTGACAACTTTGCCCCCTAAAAATTAATAAGGAAAAGAAATCCAGTGTGAGGCAATGCAATCAACCATCTCCAGCATAACACTATGAAAACTGGTTGAATTATTCACTTGTTTTGAGTGTTGTTGGTAGATCAGCTGTCAGCCCAGGGATCATGAAGAAGTGCAAGAAACTGCCCATCCAGAGGCTTCTCTCTGCATTTTTATAGCAAAATTCTGTCTCGCTGTTGAGAGATGCTGCAGCTGCCACTCAGGGGTGAAACAGAAGCGTGGTACCACGCAGGCAGCAAAAATAGTAAGATTTCCCCCTGATGTTACCTTATTTTAAAACAAAAGAAGCATTCTGCTCCCCAAAACACACCTAGCTTTTCTTCCTTCCTAAGCCAGTAGCACTCCTGCTGGTGCAGTGAGGCCGATGCTTTCAGTGATCAGATTGACTGCAGATGCATCAGCCATGCAGATGAGATGCTGCAGTCCTGTCGTGTGTGCTGTTCTCACTCAAAACATTAAAAATCCTGTATTTGTCTGACAGGCCTATGTACATGTTTGGGTAGAGAAATACGTTGCAAAGGGCAGAGCAAGGGAAAAGAGTTTCCTACCCTTAAGACCGAAGCATCCTATGGCACAAAGGTGTTTTGATTCAATTTCCTAATTTTAAAATGTGGTAATAATATCTAGGTATCCCTTAAAATACTGGGGTTTGCAGTGATTTCTCTGGATGTGAAGATTGCCAGGGGGCCAGCTATTGCTGGTGTCTATAACTCACCTTGCAAAAGAGATTTTTATATTCCCCAGATTTGCCTTTTGGGGATCCTACAAAGTGTACAGTGAATGCTTTCAACATTTGTGTGCCTGCACTTTGAAGACTGAGGAAAGCCATAACAAAGTCTGTGTTTAATACCATAGAAAGAGCCAGCAGCCTCTTTCTGTATGAAAACAGCTTTGAAAATGTAAATGGATTAGTAGTTAATTGTTAGAAATACATATCCCTTCACTTTCCCAAGCTTCCTCTCACCCAGAGCCCCGGGGGTGTGGTTGGAGGATTAGGGAACCAGCAGCTATTTCACAGCCCTGCTTAAAGACCCGTTTGTACCCGAGTGGCCTGGTGCTATTGAGAGTGCTGGGACTCCAGCAAGCACCTGTGGGCTGTCTGCTTTAATTTACTGAGCAGCTGGGAGGTAAATGATGATATTTCAGAGCTACCACAGAAGGAGCAAAGCTCTGCCTCTAAGCCACTACTTAGCCACAGCCTGGATAGATGAGAATTAAATTCTATAAAGGAAAAGGAAGCAAATATAGAAATTTAGACCTTTTTTCTTTACAGCAGGATGTGTTAGCCCTGGTTGTACTTCAGATGAGCACCTTCTGAAGCTGTATTTGTCTGCTGGCTAGTGTTGTTTCAAGTCTTTTAATTTCTTGACTTCTCAATATTGTTGACTAAAATTAAAGAAAGGTTCAGAACATGCCTGTCAGTGCCTAGAATAGTCCTTGATTTGAGATGGAAGGTTTTAATAGGTTTGGTTCAAACTGCTCTCAGGATAATGGGTAAGTTTTGGACTGCAAAGATCCACATGATTTAGACAATGCCTCAATTCCCAAGTAGTTTTTTGGCATTATTTTTTTTTCATATCATCCACATCTATATTGTGTATAAATTGCTTTGGGATTCTTGGGGTGAAAGGCTTTAGATAAGTGTAAATTACTGTGTGGCCTGTAATTATTTTGAAGTGGTGATTGCTGGGCTGTGCTTTTTATTTGTATTGCAGGGGATTATGATTCTGGTATAGAGATATGGCAGCTTTGGAATTGGGGGAGAAATATGTTCTGAGACTTTGATTTATGTTTTTCCATTCTATTCTTTGAACATAGGTAGGAGGGCAAGAAGGAGAGCACAGACGTTTAGTGAACGTGCTCCTGCAGTGTAATTCATCTTTGAGGCTGAAACAGCAGGTTTATAAACTTGGTTAAGCAAGCTCCAATCTCTTTGCTGTTTTTCTTACACCTCCTGGAAGCGCTTTTGACAAATCGCGCACTTTAATAAAAACATATTTTCGAATCAATTTGGAAAACATACTGCAATCAAAATAATGGCTGGATTATGTGTTTGGAGCCAGTGTCCTTTCATTGTGTGTGCTGGATGGCTGTGTTACATTTGCCTCAGAGGTTGTGAGTAAATGCAATGAACAGTGTTTTCCTGCAGGTACTGTAGCTGTCAGCCTGCATTTGAGGCCTTCAGCATCCCAGTAAGCATAAATTGTGGTATTTTCCTGAGAACAGGATAATATAATTTCTGGATTTATTTGTTAGAATATTGCACAATTGCTAGAGAATACGTAACTGCATATGAGACTTGGTTGTTCCTGAAAATTCTTCCCAACATTGTGAGTCCCACAAGTCTCCAACAACTCTCTGGGACTTACTAAAAAACTTGCAGCCCAAAAGAAAGAAGAAAGCCTTCTGATCCCACATTTGCCTTGGTTAGTTTAAGCCTTGTGACATTGACTGGAATTTACACTGAAACAGTTCTTGGTTTGCTGCAAAGTACAGGAGTGGGATCCACACTGTTTTTCCCCACATCATGTTCTACTTTTTTTATAAGCAGAATATAAAAAGGATGTTCAGGCACAAGGAAATGATTTCTATGCATGTTTACAGGATATTGGAATGAGCAGCTGGCAGTAACATTGTGTCTCATTAACAAGGTAGTATTTTCTAACTGGTTGGATGTGATCCTTGATGTCACTAAAAACCCCTGATGTATGTGTGCAAAGGTAGATTGCTGCATGCCAGTAGGAGGCAAACATCATTCTAACAAAAGGAAGTAAATATGTTCCCAATGATTTTTGGGCAGCCAAAACTTTCACAGCTTGTCAGCTGAAGTGCAGCAGCAATCATGGTGGCTGAGCAGTGTGGGCTTGTGACTGACACACTTCTGACTGAACAGAAAAACAGAGATAAGGGGAATTTCAGATGCTTTCTTATTGAAAAGGCATCACAAATCTGAAGAAAACTGGGAAATTTTACACATGGAGGAAGAGAATTGCATTCCAGGAACATGTTAACAACAGCATTTATGGATGTGAGCAATAGCAGTCAAGGGCACAGTCAAGTCTGGCCCTGGACTGCAACCCCACTGTTGTCCCCATAGCCTGTTGGTAGGGATTATACCTAAAATGTGAGGTTGAATTTATCATTCATTACTGGTGCTGTGGACAAGTTCTCTTTTCAAATTCCTGTGGTTTGTCTTCTCCCATTTTCATTTAAGTTTTCTTTCTCACCAGCATTTTCCTTTTACCACCTTGCATTTTAATTTCCTGGAGCAACAATTTTGAGATGATGCAGAACCTTTATTTCACCAGGTGGGTTCACTTTCAGCAACCAGCACTGCTAGAACAACCCTGCCAGCTTGCCTGAGCCTCTGCTGTTCTCAGGATGCTCCCTCCTGCCCCAGAGGTGGGGAAACAAAGCAGTGATCTCCTAACAGCCACCTTGGAAATCGAAGCTGCAGTCCTTCTGACGTGGTTGTTGGCTATCCCATCTTTCACCCTGACTGATTCAAATGATGGGTTTTTCCTCAACAAAGGAACGTGTTATGATGGACCTTTGCCTGGACCTTCTATTGCTTCCCTGATGGCCCGGGCCTGATGCCTTAAAGTGTTTTCAGATAAGGGAAAAGGCTGATCTGTTACCCTGCCTCAGAGGTGGTCATAACACATGGACACAGACTGAGCCAAACTGATGAATTCTGTGAGAAAAGAATACACCAGAATATTAACCACTCATCTGTGTTTTTATACATGTGGCAATGAGTTAGGGCCTTCCTCCGTGCCCCGAGAGTTGTAAAAATAGTTTTTAAGTGGGGAGACAGGAATACATGTCTTGTAGGGAAAAGAGACTGAGGGCTGTCTTCAGAGGTTGAGAAATCATCCTTTTATTTCTGATGCCATTTTCTCCTTGAGCAAACTGCTCTGCAGTGTTCCAGGGAAAGTGCTCATTTGATGGTAGATTATCTTTCATTTGTGAAAAAAATTATCATGTTATGTGCTATGAGATTTACACAGAGTAAAGGGAGAGTTTTTGTCTGTTATTTAGTACCATTGAAGCATTATGGAAATAATTATGGTTTAAGTTTTATTCTCATTTTTTTCTCTTAGTGATAGTGTGCCTCTGAAATTTTGCTTAGGCTTGTGTTAACCCAGATAGATGAAAGAAAATGGTCTATGTAGCCTTTTTTTTTTTTATGTTATCATTGAGTTTTTGTGGTTTGTTTAATCTGGAAAATATCTTTTCTGCAGTCTCTGAGACCTATCATAAAATCCTCTACTTCCCCACTTCAGTCTCTATAGCTAAAAGCTATTAATTTAAACTTCAAACCCTCTAAATAATGTAACATTTCCTTTTTAAAAAAAAAATAAATTCATTTTGGCTTTACTGGGAGCTGATTTCAGGATGATACCTCTACATAAAAACAGTTCAGGGCAAAATCTCTCATCCCAAAATAATGGTTCACCATGAAATTTGCTTTCATGAGATGCATACATAGTGCAAATATCCCAGAAGCAGAAGGAGCTGTGGGATAACTTCTTCATGTTGAGGGGACAAAGAATTTGATCACATAAAGTTCTGCCACAGTAAATTTGACAAAGCCTTGACAAGTTTTTGGGCTACCTATTAGGTACATAAATACTTGGAATGCTGGGCTGACTATCAGTGTAGAAATTCTTGTACTGTTTCAAAGAAACAAGAAAGAAAGAAGATTTCTTGTTTCAAGAAATTCTTGTACTGTTTCATGTACTGTTTCAAGAAATTCTTGTACTGTTTCTTGTACTGTTTAACTACTACCTGGTGTCTAATCTTTAAAAAGGGGGGTTGCCTCTGGATGATTTATTACATATATTGAAAATAAGGGAAATGATCCTGCTTAGACAAAATACTCTCACTCTTGCTTGACATTTCATTCAAGCTTGTGTGCTGATCTTGAACCTTCTGTAACTCCCCTCTGGACTGGCTTTTGGCTATGGTGTCAACCCAGAAATCCACTGCTCAGGCCTGTCTTCAGTGAGAAAGAGGATCCCTGGAGAGCCAGCACTGGACAGGGCTGTGATGTTCTTGCAGAGCAAGTGCTCTGCATGGTGTTCAGAGTTTCCTGGGGCAAGCAAGATTTTAAGGTGTAAAGAAGCACAAACCTGTGCAGAAATTTGACATTACTTGACATTACTTTTGGCATGTCTCCAGTACTCTGTAGCAGTTCTGAATATGATGCCCATGGATAGGGAGATGGGTGGCTCTGCTCCTGTAAATCCTCACATGTGCAAAAGCATTACTCATCCTGTAGCTCTTGCATGGTAGAAATATGGAATCCTGTTAGCAATGTGAGTAATAGTTATGCATGAAATTAAATCTACTTCTCAGATAGGTCAAGTTCACCTTCTTCTTTTTATACTGCAATAGCTTGTGCAAATAGAAAGCTAAATGAATGCAGTGAGATGGAGCAGAGTGCTCCAGGGGTCTAGTATGGAATTCATGTGAGACCAAAGAAAAAGGATTTTTTTCTTTTTTCATGAAGTTCCTCACCTGTGGAGTATGTGTATCTGTCAATACACAGTGTGCTAAAGAAAATGAATATAGCTTGGTGGCAATGTATGTTGGGTTTTTTGCTTAATTTTGTTTTCTTGGATAGTATTGCCTATGCCTCTGAAGCCTCACTTGAAAATGAAAAGGATCCAAGGTTGCTCTTTTCTTCTTGTCTGTTTGAGTCTGGTAACAGCCACACAGGACAGACTGGAGGGATCCTGAGAAGATACTCTTTGCTTGTGGCACTGCCTGTAGCTCATCAGAATTAATTCAGCAGCCCACAGAGACCTGCTAAGAGGTGCCCTGAGAAGTGCTGCTCATAAAGCTACCTCCTGTCTGTGCAGGTTTTGTGGGTGACATGTTCAGTTCATTCAGGCACAGACCATTTTCTCTTGCCTCTGCTTGCACTTTTATATCTCAAAAACCACTTGCTTCTCTTCCCTGGTAACAAGGCAGTTGCATGCAGGCTGTTTTTTCCATCTCTTCTCACAACATACTCCCTGCACTGAATAAATGATATGTAGACGTTACTGGATCTATTTTCATGATATATCCTGTTTTCAGGCAAAATCTCAAAAGATAATTCATTATTATTGTAACAGGGAAGATTTTTTTTTCATCTTCTGACTGTAATTCAATACCATTCACCTTCACAGAAAATTAAGTGAAGGAATCATTGTGCATCAATGGTTCCTTTGTGTACCAGGACTTTTTAGTACACCTTTTGTTTCTAAAAGGAGTTGCAAATACTTAATCTAAATATTTTCTATTGAAATAAATGTAGTGAATAAGAACAAAAAGTAATCATAACTAACGCACCCTTATACTTCAGTGGATATTAGCTAGCATAAATGAGGAACATCTATATTTGCTTCTTCAACAGTTCCATATATTGGACTGGATATTATAAGTTTTGAGCATGTCTTTCAGCAATGGAGTGGATTCTCCTTGCTTTTGTTCAAAATTTCAATGACTGAACCATGTTGAGCTGGTTAGAAATCATCCTGCAAAACCTCAAGACAGTAAGCTGTGAGGGAATTCTGGAGTGCTGAAAGGAGTGGGCATACATAAAGTTAAAATAACACCTGGCAGGGATAACACGAGGCTTTCCCAGTGGGAGAGGTGTCCCTTCACCTCAGCAACCAAACATTGTGGGTTAACACAGCAGCAACAGCTCCTGGCACTGCAGCCAGGCTGAAAGCTGGCATCCCACTGATTTATTGAGTCTGCCTGAAGTTCTGCTTTACTTGAGGGAATTTTCCTTCACATTCCCTCCCACAGCTGCAGCCAGATGGAAGGCTGCAGGGCATGTGGGACTGTGCACATGTGAACACGTGTGTGTGCATGGCCACGGTGCCATCCTCCTGGAGCAGCTTTTCCTGGGATACCTTGAGCTGTGTGTGAGCTGGCTGGCCATGAGCAGCAGTGCATGATAGCTGCTGGACTTTCTCTTGAGAGCTGCTTGGGGTAGAGGATATTTGGGAAGCTGAGTGGAGGCAGGCTCTGCCCTGCTCTGTTTCACACAAGCCCAGCACTGACACACAGCATGGCTTCTGGTGGGTAATTATTCTGAGGGAGCTGGCAGCCTCACAGTGATCCCAAGTCAGCCTCCCTTGTGGTATTAAAACTTCTTCATCCATAAACAGGGAAGTCTGTAATCTGATTATGAACTGGTGTGAATTAGAAATTGAGTTCACTCGTGTCAATAGCTGCCAACATGTGCAAGCACAGAATTAGGCCCTTGGTATGTGGAGCAGCAGTAAGACTAAATTTTATGTACTTGCATAAAACAGAAAAGAGAGCAAATATTTTTCTACAGCTATAGAAAAACACGTTGCCATGACGTATCTATAATTACCAATATACGCTTTAATTTTTTATTTCTCAGGATGGTAATTATGCAATTCATGTAATGTGACCAAAAAAAAAAGGAGAAAAGGTTGTGGGGATTTTTTAAGAACATAAGGCTTAGAAAATAAGAGGCAGGAAAATGTGTGGCTGGGGAACTGTATTGGGAGTTTCTAAGAGCAGGTTACTGCAGGACTTGAATAGTGATCAGGAGCCTCTGGGAAATGCTGCCTCCAGCAGCAGTTCTGCTGCCCACAGCCACTTGCTGCACTTGGACAGTGGGACAGGCAGGCTTTTCTGTCACAAGCAGGGATTTTCTTTTCTCTCAAACTTTCTGGATAGCTTGATCAATTTTCCTGGCTGATCATGTTGATTTCTTACTCCTTTTAAATATTTCAGGAAGGAGGGTGCACTGAGGGGCTGCTCCAACACGGGCAAGTGCCACCTGCTCTATTGCATCTGCTCCCAGCTTTAATATTCTCCAGCATATTTTGGTAATCACTCAGTTATTTAATTGCACCCTAAAGGCACTGAAACATTTGAGAACCTTGCAGGGCTAACGTGGATGCCTGCATTAGCAGTCAGCACCCAGGGTGAACTGCATTTTGCTAAGCAGCCAGTTCCCAAGAAGATTACACCTATGGAGGATTAACAGCCACATCAGGGAACAGGAGGGATGGCAGGGAATGACATTACTGGAGAAGCAAGCAGCAGAGTGGTGCTCAGGAGGATTTCAGCAGGCATTTTGTAGAATCCCCCTCTATTGATCTGCCTTGTTTCTGGGATATTTTATAATGACAAACCATGCACTTATAGAGATTTTACAGATCCAGCCCTTGTTAGGTTCATCCTCTAATTAGGTTCCACCTTGTAAGAGCAGGAGGTTAATCAGCAAACTGTACTTTCTAGGAATAGATATCTCAAAATTTGTGGAAGTTCATTTAAAAACAATGCCAGCAAACTATTGATCTTATCTCTGGTAACTTTTTAACTCAAGTTGCCTTTTCTTTGTTGTTATAAGGAAGAGATTTCTCTGTTAGCTTAAAGCTAGTTTTGGGGCTTGCATGGAAGGTAAGCCACTGTGAAGCATAAAATCAAGCATGAAAACTTTACACAAAGTTCTCATAGGAGCTTAAAAAACCCCACAGATATTTAATCCAACTAAAATTGTCATGAGTTCATTCTTTTGTCTTAAAGCAGTTCCCATGTGATATTGTTAAACATGAGTATATTTCAAGATGAAGAAGAATTTCTTTGAATCTTCTAGGCTACTTCTGCTTGCTTGAGCTCCTGGTGACAATAACTTGGAGTCATCATTTTGTTTTTAGGTCAAATGTTTGGGCAGAGTATGGTGAAAGTTACCCTGTTAGCCCTTTACCCAAACAGCCATTTACTCATTCCCTCCTCCTCAGCACTCACCTTTGAGTTGAATTATGTCTCATTTTTATGTGAGGGTGTTTTTTTTCCCCATCTATATCCATTAAGTTTCATTCCTGTCTGCATATGATAGAGAGAGGTGAAAGAGCACTGCTGAGCCCCTGATATGCTTTCTAAATGTGGTTTTTATTGCTCAAAATCCAATAAATCTGCTGAGGTGAAGGAGGCTAATGTGAGCAGTCCTGCAGGCTAGAGGCCAGCCCAGATGCCTCACTCGTGGTGCCCGGAGATGATCAAGTCTGGGCCAGGAGGGACCCTCTTGCTGTGCCTTTACTTTGCATTTGGCTTCCTTTGGCAATGACATTTTTCTCACTATCACTGGAGGAAACACTGATTGCTCTCCCCTCTCTGAAGGGGTTGTTTGTACCCAGGGCTGCTTTCTGCAGACTGAGCAGGTCAGTCTTTTCCTCACCAGCTCCATCTCCAGCAGCACCTGCCTTTGTGTCCAAGTTAAGGTGTGCAAAATGAATTTTGACTTTGGAATATTGTGTGTGAGATGATTTAAAGCAGATTTTCTTCCAGGAAATTAAAATCTTCTGAAAACGAGCCCCATTGAAAAGAGCTCTGGCAGATGTCTGAAGTCATGATGAGATTTACAAGCACGGATGAGGGTCCCCACAGCCCTCTGTGAGGATGTGTTGAGCTGTGACCACAGCAAGCTCTCAGCCTTCTCCTTTGTAGAGTGGGATGGACCTTCAAGTAGCAAAGCACAGCCTGAAAGTCTTTAGCAAAACTTTTGTTTTGTTGCATCACTACTTTTTGGGTATATGCCTTGTATATTATCTTCAGCTTACTTAAAAAAAAAAAGAGGGAGTGGCAGTAGGGGAGGAAAATGAGACAGAACCATAAAACAAGCTCAACCCAGGACCTGAATTTTAAAACCCATTTTATTTTTGAGCAATAACTTCCTGCACTGGGAGTATAACTTTTGATAGGGTAGCAAATACTGTTCAACAGCCTCTCTCTTGAAAGAACAGATGCTTCAGAGATGCCTGAAGCTGGAGTCTCATGTAGTGAGAGGTTCGAAATCAGCAGTTTCTTTAGGAGACTTGTGCCATGGCTTCTGGCCATAGTCTGTCCTCATTCTTTGCTTCCTCTTGAACCAACTTTACCTGCCCTGGCTGCAGTTTCGTGCACCCCTCAGAGACACCCCAGGAATGCCTTGGTGTGTGGCACACTGTGTCTTGTTTTACTGGGAAGCTTCTCTAAAGTAAGAGTCATTAAAGGATGTTATGCATATACAAAATATTGCTTGTTCATTATCAGCCTGCGGTGTCACAATCTGCTCACAGAGCTTACGAGCTTCCATCCCCAAATGCTGGCTTTGGCACCAGCTCTGGGTTGGACCTGCAGAAAGAGAATCTGTGTGTTTCTGGCAGGGTCTGCTCAGGAGTCTGGAGGGTACAGATTCTTAGCTTGTACCACAACCAACCCCCCAGAAAGTTATCTGGGAGAAAGTCTAATTAGAGAAGCATTTCCTCTGCTCCAGGGGGAAGCGTGGAGCTGTTGCGGTACTTAAAGCGCGGTGATTTCGGAACCCCGTGTGGGGCCGGGAGGCTGGTGCCAGTGCCTCGCACCTGTGTTACATAAGCACGCCCGCATCCCGGTACCGCAGTGGGCTGGCGGCGTTTGGAACCGAGGGAAGAGGCGGCACGAGGGAACGGGGAAGGCAGAAGGGGAAAAAGCCCCGCGAAGCACGAAGGAAAGAGCAGCCAGCATAAACTTTCTGCTGCAGTCTTACTCATCTCGGCTGAGAGCACTGCGGGGCCCGGCTTTCACAGAGCGGGGCTGACCTCGCTCATCTCCCCAGCCCCGGGGGCAAGCGTGGCGCGGCCGGCTGGGCTCCACCCGCGGCTCCGCTGGCTCCCGGCCGGGTCCCGGTCCGGAGCCGGTCCGGCGGGCGGGGCGGTGCCG
>VXBC01008927.1:134621-243944 GCA_013399945.1 Ploceus nigricollis | reverse complement strand
ACCCTCTCGCTGCCGCCGGGCAGGGCGGGCGCGGGGAAGTTCGGCGGAGCTCGGGGAGAGGCGAGGGACGGCTCCGGCCGCGGGTCCCGCCGGGCGCGGCGCGCCCCGGGCAGCGGCGCCTTCCGAGCGAGCCCTGCCCTGCGCGGGTCCCTGCCCAAAGTTCCCCCGAGCAGGCGGCGCTCGGCTCGGAGCTGCCGGTGCCTTCCGGAGCGCTGCTCCGCAGTGCCGGCACGGCAAAGGCTCTGCTCCAGGGAGGCGGTGTGAGATCCACTTGTGAGACGTGATTCTGGTGTTGTGTGCTCGGAACGAGCCGGGACCGCACGGGACGGTGTGCTTGCTGCTGGTGGCTTGCTGCACTCTCCTCGCGTGCAGGAGAGTTGGGTGGGTGCTTTGGCCGGGCAGTGAGCGATCCTGCTGCGGGAAGAGCCGAGGGAATAGCGGGCTCTGTCCTCGACTGCCTTCTTGCCCAACCTCTGACACCATCCCGCCTTTGCATTGATTGAAAACTACTTTCTACCCGAGTTACTGCACTCTAGAGTGATAGAATGAAATCCCTAACCAGATTGGTATTCAGTAGGAAGTACCTCTGCAGAAATAAGTGTGGGGGTTTTTTTTCCTGAAATAAAATAAAAACGCAGTCAGTGACAATATTTGATTAGTGACTCTTAGTCCTGAAAAAACAACATCTAGAAATTTTACACCAGCTATTTTGTTTCATAAAATGATGTGAAAGCCTGAATAGTTCACTTCAGTGCCTTTCTGTGGGGGCCAGGCTGTGCTCGGGTTTGTGTGGGGTGAGGAAACCTGCTGGGGCTTCACTCCTTGTGCTGCAAAGTTGAGGGGTCTGGGGTTCGTTTGTCTTCTCAGAAGGAGCAGCTGAACTTCACATCATGTCAGGAACTTCTCAGTTGGGCTTTATCCTGTTAGTGCTGGGAATAAAAATCATGACTTAGAGCTGAGGCAGGAGGGGATTAAAGGTATAAATCTTCGATTAGCACTGTCATTTTTATATAGGCTGCATTAGGCTGTGCAGTGTATGATCAGTAATGCAGAATGTCTGCAGGCTTAGGGATGGGGAGGGGGGGTTACCTGTGGCTCTAATGACCAGTTGTGTAGGGTGCAACTGTGTCCATCACACCACAGAACAGCCCCTTAGTTTATGCCCAAATGGGCAAGGTCATAGGAAATGATGAATTACAATTGCCCTGGCCTACTTCAGAGAGTCAGCAAATATAATCTTAAATTGCTTAAAATCGTTTCATCCTCTCTAGGTCTATCTCTGAAAGTACTAGAGAACAGAGAGCAGTGTGGTACTTGCTCTGGGAAATATTCCCTTGTTATGTTTGGAACAGCCAATGCTAATTTTTCACTGCCAGAAACATTTATTAAATTCATTTGACTGGACTTCTAAGCCAAAACAACAACAACCACCAATATCAATATGCCATTAAAAAAAAAAAGGAGCCAGAGGAGTCAATAGTCTTCAAAAAGAGAGAACATGAATCAGAGCCTTCTAGACATGAGTCCTTTTTACAACCAACACACTAATACTGATACCATTAGAAAACTGTCTCATTTTTCTGCTCTTAATTCTATGTGTCAGGTGTAAGATGTGCTTTATAAATAGTTCTAAGTGCTTCAATGCTGAGCCAATGGATACTCCATGAGAAAGTATTTACAACTGTAGAGAAGCAGTAACTTCCCTATGGTAATGAGGACCTTGTATTGGAAATGACCTAAAAAATACTTCATTAGTGACCAGACAAGTACAAATTTCATTTTAAGCATGACTTCCCAAGAAACAGTGTTAGTTCTAGTTATGAAGATTCAAGAAAAAAGGTTACAGGAAAACTTCACACCTATTGGAATGAGATCCCTAAATCCCCTTATTTTATTCCTCGTATGTTTCTCCCCAACACACAAAGTTGTGGCATCTCAGCTCCTGTGTGTTAATATCAATTTAATGTTACTTCTCAGTGCTTTTTGGATCAGCCACTCTCTGCTTTGTAACACAGCATAAACTTCTGGATTCACGGAACAAGAGGCAGAATGATCCACTTGTTCACTAAATGGAATGCTGCAAACTTCATGCGTGCCAGTTCCCTCTCTGAATCACCCTGGTGCTGGGATGGAGGGACACCCCTGGCCCTTTCTTACATCCTTCTTTGTTGAGGGATGGGTACAACCTTTTGTGTCCATGAACTGAGCACTGCATCCAAAGTAAGTTTGGTGACAGAGAAACAAACTGACAGAGGAAAATAAATATCGAGCAAGGAAAAAAGCCTAAAGATACTCAAACCCCTTGGATAAAATGTGAAATCTCCTAGAAACGCCTTTTACCTCTAAGACTTTTTATAGCTTGTTTTGAGGTGATTGCAAGCCTCACCACCTTGCTGACACTACTATGAGCAATGATCTTTCACTCTGAGATGTGTAACAAAAACTTTTAGGGTCTAGCTGGGAATACCAAATACCTGCCTCATTTCTGCATCGTTACATGCTTGACTCCAGGATCCCCCCCATGGCTATGAAATTGGTTTTTATTCTTCACATTTTTGGCTCATCTTGTCAACACAGCAAGCAAATTAGCTCTTCCAGGAGAATCACTGGGTTTTGTGCACTTCATGTTGTGCTGATGGCCAAATAATTTTTCAACATTCTTTTTCCTCTGACAGAGAAAAATTCTGTTAAAACATTGTTTTCCTTGCTCAGAGGAAAGGAAGAAAAAAACCTCCACAACCAGAAAATAGAAAATAATAATTATCCTGGCTAGCTAGGAAAACAAACCAAACATCTGTGTGAAATTTACCAGGGACTGTGGAATAGAAAAGTTTCTGTCTTGCTCTTAACGCACTCGTGATTACAATTTGCTCTTATTAAAAAAAAAAAAGAAAAAAAGAAAAAAAAAAGAGTGGAGTTAAGCTAATATTTCTGTGGCTTTATACATTCTTTAATAATAAAATATTCTTTACCAGATCACGACTCTCTGCTGTTATCAGCCTCATATTGATCTAACTGCAAGCTGGATCATGGAAAGAGTAACTAATTGGCATTTCAGAAGCACATAATTACTGTGTAATATAATATGTATGTTATAACCTTTTACTCTTCTTTCTTTCCTGCCTTCCTTTCACTTTTATTTATTCATTAGCTCTTTAGATTGTAAACTATAAAAGGAAAGTGCAGATATGTCCTTAGCAAAAACTCTGCAGCAAGTTTCATTAGTGTTCAGGGACTGTATGAGCAATTTTTACATTTCAGGTTTATTGTAGTAGTGTTTTAGCACCTGCTAATTGATGGGTACTGGTGTACTAATAGTTTTCTTATTTACAATTAGGTTGAGGAGCAAAGGCTTTAAGGGGGTTTGTAGTGTTCCCTTCGGACTTCTATGTGTTTAGAACAACTAATTTTTTTTAAACCAAACCTGTGCCTTAGCAGGAAACATCTGCCCACTCCTGCAAACTGCAGATTCATCTCCTCCTACAGAAAGAGAGAGAGATTCATCTGTAGCTGTTCCTGGTCATAAGGGCTGCTTGGTCACACTTTTTGGGTTGAAACTTCAGGTAGTTGGATCTTTGAATGCCCACAGGATGTGCACTCACCAGACCTTGTGCAGATAGGAGAATCACTGCAATCTACCAGCTGCTTAGGAAATAAATCCCTTAAAATGAGAGCAGTGTTTCTGAAATCCATTACATCAAAAGCAAGTCACTAACAGATAATCTCAGTGAGTGTTCAATTATGAACTAGCCAGGATACACAGCAAAGGGCACAAGTGATACAGGGCTGTGTTATTGGTAGGAACACAGTCTATGGCAGCTTAATAATGCAAAAAACAGACCCCAAATAAGTGGTATATTTAAATAGAATAGGTTTGCATGGTGTTTTGTTTAAGGCAATATGGAATTTGAGCAGTGATGTGCCATGTGCCAACATGTTGGTCTGGCCGTGTGAAGAGCCACATCTCCAGGGAAGTGCACTATGGTGCTGGCAGGAGGCAGCCTGGCCATGGGGACACAGCTCATTGTCACCTTCATAATGTGGCCAGCTCAAAATGCACACTTAGAACAAAGTAAATATTTCTATTTTCCAAGGCACTGAGCAAATGTACAACACTCCTGTGTTTATTCAGTTCTTGAGACTCTGTCTGGAGGTGTATAGTGACCTGTTAGGGGACTCCAAAAATTATAGGTTATAGCACTCAACAAAGAGACTGGCTTGGAGCATGATAGAAATACCTTAAGTGTTGTTGCCTGAATGCATTTTTGTTGAGTGGTGTTGCTGGTATGATTTATTTGTATTTTGTAGGCCAAAACTAGTGCATGATGACACATACATGTGTGTGGAGACAAGCTGGAGATCTCTAGGTGGAAATTTGAAGAACAAATCACAACTTGTAAATCTTCCCATTTCCATGTATTATCTTTCTGCATTTTTTCAGTCTCCTTGCCAACATTTGTATTACCAGAGAATAACGGGGGCCTTTTCCTATTAAAAACAGTAATTCTTTGTCATAAGAAGGGGCAGGAAAGAGGAAAAAAAAAATCATTTGAAATGCTTATGTTTTCCCCTTCCAGTCTATGAATAAAGAATTGCTCCATGTCAAAGGTAACATCAAGATTAGTAACCAGTGCTAGATAAAAACTAAAGGAGAGAGAGAAAGGGAAAGAGTTGCTATCAAATCCCCAGCTGATGCCATAAGGAGCAGCACAGTGTCTCCATAGGTCTGGTGCTCAGGCCCAGTGTGTCCCAGCAGCAATTGCCCAGCACCCCACAGCCAAGATGGAAGTGGTGGGGGTCTCTCCTTGCAGGGGAGCTCAGTCCCATTGCCTGCTGTGACCTTGCTGGTGGGGTATGTTTGCTGCCACTTCCTTGTCTACAAATTGTCAATATGCTTTCAAAACTTTCCACTCTTAATTCCCTGCCCTTTTCATAAAACTTAAAAGCAATTAGCAAAAAGTGCAAGCACTTTTATATGCATGAATATATACTGATTCTGTGGTATGGGTTTGATATATATAATATATGGCCAACACCCACCCCCCATGTATTCTAACACATAGACAATTCATGGCTTTCAGTGTAATGCTGACCATAGGGATTTAGAAGGCAGACACTTTAAAACTAATAAACACAAAGATACATGAACATGGTGGTAAATTATAATTAATAATGGGTTATTACTTTCCTGGATTGTAATCATGTAAAATTTTTCCTACTGCCCATCATTACTTTAATGAATAGGGCATTAAGTTTGGTTCTCTTTGAAGCCATTTAAGTTACGGGTCTGTGAGTGTTACGTAACACTTTCCTGAATGGATACCACATCATGAGGAATTTAATCTTTCTCATTCTTTAATCCAAAACTGTTTTACTAACCATGTGTTAAGAAAATTGTGTGCTTATTTTGTTCAGTGTTTCATTCTTAAACTTGTCATAGTAAGACCGGCATGCAGTCTAACACCTGAGCATTGCTTTGGAATTTGCTTAGGACCTTTCATGTTTAAAGATTTTTATCTAAGGTCCTCAAATTGAATTATAAATGTTAAGTTATGCAGCATCCAGGTTTGTGACTGTGCTGTGTTAATCGTTTGACAGATTTTTGGATCAGTGACTTTGACTTCTCACGTGCTGACAACAGCCAGTGTTACTGGCAGCATGTGCCAGAAGCAAAGCAAAATCAGCTTCTGTGACTCTTAAAAATGAGGCACCTGATGTGGCAGAATGCATTGGGGGCTTTTTGTTTCAAAGAGAGAGAATGAGACAGGCAGATTCGTTACACTGTGAATGGAACCAAGAGTGATTCACAGCAATATACGCCAACCCAAGGGACCTGAGGGAAGGAACACCTAGAATGAGCGTCATCAACTTAATTAAAGACTCTCCACAGTCCTGAGC
This sequence comes from Ploceus nigricollis, assembly GCA_013399945.1. Taxonomy (NCBI): domain Eukaryota; kingdom Metazoa; phylum Chordata; class Aves; order Passeriformes; family Ploceidae; genus Ploceus; species Ploceus nigricollis. Next base: position 238,046 of record VXBC01008927.1, on the reverse strand, counting down.
TGTGAAGCTAATGCAACTGCTGCAGATGAGGGTGTGATTTATTTCATTTTAAGTGTAACTGGTGAAATAGTTTGAGTGAATTATGCTTTAAAATGCTAATTTCTCAGTGCTGATGGCAAAGGCAGCTCCAGTGCCCAAGGTGGGTGGTGGGCATGTGCTGTGGGTCTCATCCCCACATCAGGAGTGCCAGAGGGAGGGAGGATGCTGGGGCCTCCAAGGAAGCAGGATGATGTCCAAAGATGTTTAAAGCTTAGTGATACTGATGCTGGCCTTGAGCTGCTGACCTCTTCCCTGAGGATACATCAGAAAAATAATCCAAAGTTAGAGTTCAAAAAAGGAAACGAATGGAACTGGAGAGAAGGAGACGGCTGTTTGAGCTTGTGTGTGACCTTACCATGGGAAAAGGATGGGGAAGGCGAGCCCTGGGGAAGTTCTGCAGAAAGTTGAGAAGGAAGTAGAGATGATATCTGAAGGACACCTTGAGGCAGTGACAGCAGCTTGGCAGGAGAAAGCAGAGACAAGGGAGTTTCAGGGAGACGGAACCTGAGTGCGACTGGCTGCTAATGGCAGCTGGCAAGTCAAAGAAGATCAGAATGGGGTATTGTATTCTAGCTTCAGCTAAGGAGACCTTACTTGGGGTATTGGCTGTTGGGTTAGATTACATTGCTAGATCTGACCTGTCACACAGAAGTTGTTGCAGAAAGTCACAGCCCTAAAGAGAAACCAAGAGACAGAGATAATGTACTTTTTTGGAGAAGTGACAGAGACGAGGTTTGCAAAGTTATCTCATTGTGAAACCCCCAGAAGCAAGGGAGCACAGTGTCTGCAGGCTTCAGGCTGGGGAAAAAGCCCCACAGGTGTATGTATATATTTGGAAGAGATATATATGCATATATTCAGAAGAGTTAGGCGATATGGGGAAAAAGAAAAATATATGCTTAATTTGTTATAATTAAGTCCACTGTTTTGTGTAGTAACATAGGAAAGTAACAAAAAAAAAAGCCAAAACCATGAGTTTGTTGGGAAATTTATGATAATAATTATGCAAATGTTTCCCCTTTAAGAAAAGGTTTGGGGAGCATACAGTGATAGTATTTTGGTAATCTTTGTCCAAATTTGGCTACCTGTGCAATAATGGTTTAGCACTGTGGGAGACAATAACAGTACACATGTGTTAAATTATTTTAAATTTTTTTAAGTTGTTTTAAGCTTATTTAATAATGTTTTAATTGATGTAGCTCATAAAAAAAAAATATTTCATTACCAATAATAAGCCTATTGCTTCTTGTACAACCTGAGCTACTTCTGCAAGTAACGGATGTCAGGTATAGTCATTCAGGGACATTTTTGCTCGAGGATTTCTAAGAATTCTAATGTTAGCACAACGGTGGTGAAATCAAAATTAAAGCTATTTGTGTAAAAAGAGTGTGTAGTTGTGTAGCAAGTTGCTAAGCACAGAGAAATTGGTGCTCTTATATTAAAGAGTAACACTTAGGTTTTACGTTCCTGCAGCTTGAGAATGTCACAACGTGCTACTGCTTAATATCAAACTTGCCTTTATGTTTATATCATTAAAAAGATGAACTTTGTCTTCAAAGGTGGCTGTTCCTTAAGGTGGTAATCATGTTCCTCCTGCTGCTGGAAGAGCACTGTGCCTGACCCCATCCCAGCTGGCCTTTTCACCAGTGGTGCTTTGCCCAGGGAAGTCCCTGCCTGGCAGCGTGTCCTGTGGCTGTTCCTTAGAGAGGAACCTCTGTAGGTGCAGTAGGGAGAGAGTTTCACACCCTGTGGATAGGTGAGATGCAAACATTTTCAGTTCTGACAAAACTGAGACCTGCTGAAGGCTTTTCACAGGGGGAGGGAGGGAGAAAGCTGGGGCAAATGGCTGTGCCTGGTGCTCACACTGGTGGCTGTAAATGCTCTGTTTGTGCTCCTGCAGAAGGTGGAGGAGTTTCTCCAGGGGATGATGCTGGAGCTCTTCCCTGAGCTCTGCAGCACTGTGCAAGTCAATGCACCAAAGTCCATTAGCTTAAGGGGAGCTGATTTCTTGATGCCAGTGGTGAGGGCTGAGTGTGCCTCTGGGGACCCCACTGCCTCAGCCCCTGCCGTCTGGGTAAACGATCTGTCAGAGATCTGTCTCTGTCTCTGAATTTGCTCTTCACTAAAACAGTCAAGGAATGAAGAATATTTGTTTAAATTCTTCTTTATTAACCTTATTTATGTTTGTAAAATTGTGGTTTCAGGAGTGTAAAGGCAAGAGTCTATCCCTTGGCTTAGTTTTGCCCTGGCTATTATAGATGAATAGCAGGCTTACGTTTTGAAAGAAACTTTTTTTCTTTTGTAAAATCAATTGCTTAGGCAGGAGAGTTCCTGACTTCCCAATTAAGCAATTTATCTAAAAGAAATCTTTTTTTCCCCTTCCCTTCAGAGCATTAAACCCTTACTCAGCTTGAAAGCTGCATCAGTCTGCCAGTGTGGGATTAATGCCACAAACGTTGCTGCTCATATTTGCTGCAGAGATGACCTGCAGACATGACCATCATGTTAAAAAATAGCTTTTATAATTCCTTGTGTCTGATAATAGAGCCAAAAAACCTGCCTCTGTTTTCCTGCATTTCTTACTGGTTAGAGGAGAGAAGGCACGAAATGTGCCTCTCCCTGATGGCCCATCCATCCCTGCTGTCTCCTGGGGCTTGGGCAGTTTCTGGAATGGCTTTCTGGCTGCAGTGGCTCTGCCTTTGCCATGTCCCTGTCACACACAGGTGACATGTGGGTGCCCTCACGGGCTGTGTGTGAACACTCAGCCTGGCATCCTAAAACCTGCACTGAGCCTGGTCCCACTGCACACCAGGAAGGCTTAGGGCTTACTTTGGCTTTTTTGGATAAATCTAGGGAAGGGAGGAGACTTTTTGTTTTCTTCTTAACCTGTATGCCCGTTGTCAGTATAAATAAGTTTGAACATGTTCTGAGATTATCAGCACAGCTCCTGAACACTGAAAGGAATCAACTCCTCAAAGCTTCTGAGCTTTCCCATCACTCACATTTTACCTGTACAAGCAAATCCAGTGTGTGTGTGGGGCACTGAGCAGCATAATAGTGTTTATTCAATCTCTGTCCTAACCTTGCTTCTCTGAGAGGCTGGAAGGAAATTGCTGTGCTTCTGCATTTTCTTGTGGGATGTATTAGTTTCTGCTGCTTGTAAGGATCCTTTCCCCAACTCTCCTGCTAATCCAAACCCAAAAAACCATTCTAGCAGTGCTGGAATGACTGACTAAAGGTTTTATTGCTGTAATTTATGTACATATCAATAAATTCTTTGTTGGTTTTTTTTTTTTTTTTTGGTACAGGACACAATGTCTTATTGGTGAAGCTGAAATCTGGAAAATTGGAGTTTGGGGTAGACTCATGAGTTCTGTTTCCTCTGGTGGTAACTGTTCATCCGGGCAGAGGTTCTGCAACTGTTTCTGCTGGGCTTTTCCAGGAATTAAAGCTGGCTTTTAAGGTTAACAGTTTCTCTTAGGAGGTGGAAGGAAGCTTTCCATGGCTGAGCAGGCTGACCCAGCTGCCCCAAAGGTCAGGGTGACCTCAGCACTGCGGCGGGGGGAGCTGGGGCCTCTCACTGACTTTTCCTTTGTGGCTTTCTGTTTTCCTCTGGATGTGAGTCCTCGTGGGTTGTTTGCTTGGAGAATCACAAGCAAGTGAACACTGTGGCAGAGAAAGAGACAGTGCCAGTCACTGGGCAGCCTGGAGGGAGCTGGCCCTGGCTCAGTCCCTGTGTCACTCTGTTCAGCCATGCCTGGGGCAGCAGTAATTCTGGGGGGAAAGGAGGCAAAAAGAATATGGCAGAAAAAGAAGGGGGAGAAAAGTTAATCCCTCAGAACCACTCTGGTAGCCTCAGAAGACACGTCTGTTGGTGGCACATCATACACACCTTGCTCATGTGAGCATCTCTATGGTTTGGGATGATTTTTGCTTTCTGAGGTGACAGGACTGTTCATAGTAGAAACCTTTTCAACTAATTTTTTTTCACACAATATTATCTGGCTGCTAGGAGTCAATACAACCATGGATTTGTCTGTTTAAAGACCCAATATATACTACCCATGACTCTTTCCTGGTGATGATTTTTAAGCTGTGAATTCCCTACATTTACCTACAGTAAAACCTCAGCTGACATCCAGAGTACATATTTTTTGTATAGATTTAGTCTGGAGTTTGAAAAATCTCAGTTTTATTATTCAACAGCTGTAATGTGTTTTCTGGGAACGTTAATGTTTCTGAAACTTGATTATGCAAATATTTGCAGAGGGCAAACAAATGCTCAGTGAACAAATCCATAAAATAATTAAGCAAAGATTGGTGGTTTTCTATTTTCATAGTATTTGTGCCTCTCTAAACATTTCCCAAACTCTCTGGATGCCTCTTTCCCCTTAGTGGTTTTGAAGTCCCTGGTGACATTAATTGCATCTCAAGAGAGGTCACCGTTACTGGTGAAACCCATCAAAATGCTGATGCCATGTGAAGAAATTTTTTGAGATATCTTTACAGATACTTTATAGATTCAAAGAACTTTTCTGGCATCATCAGAATTATAATACTAAGCAGTGTTCAAATTTGAGGACTCTTAAAAGTATGAAGAAAAATAATTTTAGATGGCTGTTCTCCCCTTGGTTACTGCTGGGCAGCTGTCTTTCCACATCCAGTACTCAAATACCAAGTCATTGAGTTGCTGGTTATACTGTGAAAGAGATTTATTTTGTGAGGTATAACTAAAATTACGTTGTGTCAGAATTTTGTGATTTTTAAGTTGTTTCTTGTCATATTGGCTTGAAATTCTGCAGGTTCACTGTAGCAATCCTGAGACAGGCAAGTTATATTTGGACTGAGCTCCAGACATGTGGAAGTGAGAGGCTCATTCCCTAACAGGCTTTGTGTTCCCAGCACAGCTCTGTCATTTTTGTACTGGATTGAGCAGCATAAAATAAATGCATTTATAGTCCCAGGCAGTGTTCAGAATGAATGTTGTGCATAAAATTGCTTGCTGAAGTAACTTGCCTGATGCTGCAAGAGAGATGGGCCAACAGAGAATTTGGGTCACTATACCTAAGAAGATTTCTGTAATTAAACTGGTTTGCATTTTTACATGAAATACTTGAAAAAGCTTTAAAGTTTCAACCTGTCTATCCCCTTCCCTCCTGAAACATAGTTATAGCTTCAGATCTAAACCTTTTAGAACCAAATTTTGATAAAGAAAAAGAATCATCGTAGCAGGATTTTGAAGAACTTATTTCTCATGTTGAGAAAGATGTATAAACATGTATTTTCTGTGTGTGTCACCCTCTGAGTACTCTAGCCTTACAAAATAAAGCTGGCATGGGTTAGATGCAATGGAACTAAAAAAGACTGAGTTTGAATGAAAAGGAAATAATAACTGATACTCAAGATTTTTATGTTACATTTTAAAACTGTAATCAAAAAAATAGTGTGTACTCTTGTTTGATGAATGCTGCACACACTGCAGAAAAAGTGCACTGCATGATTTTGGAAAAGTGCCCACAACCGATTCAGTGAGTTTTGGGAAGAATTTTATTTTTTATGGTTCGGTATTTTTTAAAACACTAACAATTCTCAAGATGCCTTCTTGCTTAGGTCAATTATTTTTGAGGAGGGATGCAACGTGCTCATTACTTTCCAGTATTTCTTCTGTGTTGTTACTGCAGAGAAAGCAAAGTATCTGAAAGCCCAAAGATCAGTCTTTAATGATTTCTGCATTTAGAGCATAGGAAGGAAACGACTAACATTACACTTTAACACAAATTTTTGTTTCTATTTAATAACTGCTTTGAATGATGACTTGTGTGGTTGATCATGCACACTTACACAAACAGCATTTATAGTTTAACTTTTTAAATTAAAATGTGGAATACCTACAGGTATAGGCTATGTAGAGTAGTATGTGATAATGTAAGAGATCTCCAGATTAGTACTATGAATGTTTGACAAACTCTCATAATGTCAAAGTTTAAATTATTGAATAGCTACAATTCTGCTGTAAGAAGTGCAATGTAGATCATGAGACATAAAAGGAAGCATGTTCCAGATGAAGTAGCTGAGTAAATATATCATCTAAGTGGTTGATAAAGTAGCTAAATTACTGTAAACAAACAATAAAACATCTTAGAGGAAGTATCTCAGAGAAATTGCTTATTGAAAGCTTAAAAAGATAAATGCAAATTGTAAATATGTAAAGGCTGGAGGGCAGTTTTGTGATATAAGCTGTAAGTTCTCTTGGCTGTCTGTCTAATACAGATGATATCCTTGAACAGTAATGAATGGCACAGAGTAAAGCATAATAATGACACAGTAAAGCATAGCGGATGAGAGTTGATATAAGATGGACCAAATCTATTTCTGCCATTAAATACTTACAGAAATATTTCTGGGCATTGTAATATGAAAATGTTCAGTGAAAGGAAAATGTTGAGACTGTATACATCATTAATCAATTATAAGCCATCTTAATGGATAAGAAATTACTCCCAAGATATTTGTTTTATTAGTGAACTCAGTTCTGCAGAGCATCAATTCACTGCATACCACACAAACAGCTTTTTATTTTTTTTTTTTTTACTTCTTATTATCTTTGATAATTTTAGTTTCCAAGAAAATATCCATGGAGTTGATCATCACCCCTAAGGCTGAAGATGCCAAGTATATGATTTTATGCCAAAAGTATTTGTGGAAGCAACAAAGTTCTTGTCTGCCAGCCAGTGGCCAGATGCCATCAGCAGCAGAGGTGGCTGGGAATTTTCAAGCTGGAGCCAAGGTGTTGTGAAAGTGTCCAGGGACCCTTAGAGCAGCCTTGCAACACTTTCTCATCTTAGGAGAAAGATGGGGTCAGACTTTTTAGCTGGGCCTGTTGGGGTAAGGAAAGGAGTAATTAAAATTTAAAGAGGGTAGATCTAAACTAGATATAAGGATATGTTCTACAATGACAGTGGTGAAGCACTGGAACAGGCTGCTCAGAGAGGTGGTAGAAGGTCCATCCCTGGAAACACTGGATGTCAGATTGGATGGGGTCCTGAACAGCCTGCTCTGGTTGAAGATGTCCCTGTTCACTGCAGGGTGGTTGGACTAGATAAACTTTAAAGGTCCCTAACAACTCGAATTATTCCATGATTCTGTAAAAAAGGAGGAAATTAAAAGTGCTATGAATCACAGCAGAGTTGTCAATCATATCCCCTCCCATCTAAAGGGAGGCAGCCTGGAAGAAATTGTGTTTTGTGCATACATTGCTCTGTGGTAACATTTTCTCTTTATATTGTATTTTTTATCCTGCTGCCTGTGGACAACCCTCATGTAGATGAAAAGGTAGTGGTAATGAGTTGAGCTGATGAATCTTTCAGAGGAAAAGGGGAGAAAAAGATAAAATATTGCAACTGTTTTCAGTAAGGGGGGCTTACTTGGAAATACTTAATATCTGATTCTCAGTGTTTTCTCAAAATGACAAAAAAAGATGATAACAAGTTTCTAAGATAATGAAGATAGTAAGAGGTAATACTAAAATGATACTGATAACCCCTCTGCATTCAGTATTATTTTATGTGACTACTTTATTCATTATGATTTATGGCTACAAAAGCTAGATAATAGATGGGTTTTATCTTTTTAATAACAGATCTAATCCCACAGGCATTATCTAATCAAAATTTCTTCTTTTCAGACATTTTCTTGCATGTATTTTTCTGAGTCAGGTCTGTGGTACTTAGGAGTTTCCATAGGTGACAATTTACATTTTCAAAAAACACATCAAGAAATGCTCATGTTCTTGCCTCATGCCAACATTTTGAACAATTAAGCACTATTAATTCCCTTCTATGATGGACATTGAGACAAAGAAAACTTAAATATTTTGCACAGGACTGCTGAGGGCTTGGTGTTAGAAGTGATGAGGGTTCCTATCTCTTTTCAATACCCAGCTGAAATATAATATTCAAGAGGAAAAGAACCAGTCTTGTTCCTTTTAAAGACAAAGTGGCAGAAGTTCTGTTGATTTTTAAGAGGACAGAGTCATGGGGTAGGTGACTCTTGATTTCTCTATAGGTCATCTGTAGGCTCTTGTACAAGGTGCAGAATAAAGGTGCTGTTGTATTTGGGTTTTTGGCTGCTTTGTTTTTTTTCTTTCTTTCAGCCAGGATGTATTTGTATTCACCTTTTCTAAAGAGATAGAAGGATCTTGGAATTTGGAAGAAGCATATTCTCTAAATAAAAAAAATTATTATGAAGAATATCTTTGCAGTGCCAAAGTAACGAACTGATGTAATTGCTGATCTTCATTGCTGTGTGAAGAACAGAGGAGGGACACAAAAAAGCTAATAAAGATGTTCCCTGTCCAACCACATTTGATTGATTTGCTTGTCATTCAGTGAGAAATGCCACAGAGCTGGGAAATCTGCCTGGCTCTGCTGAAGGAGTTTGAGTTATGTTTCTTAATAATGTAGCTTTATATTTAGTGGTGAGTTACAAAGATTTTTGCCCTTCTTTCCTGAAGGCAAGATATGATCCAAGTTGGCTGATGAGATGAAGGCTGGTGGTGTTGAGTGCCATCAGCATGCATCAAATGATCTTATGAGGAAACTTGATTGTACAACTTTTTGAGGCAGGCTCTAGGGCTTCTTGGATACATCATTTCTACATAGAACACTGTGCTGGAGGAATACACAGCATGTATAATGCATGCTGTAGCAGCGTGCTGGTGAAATGTGGATGAAATCAAAGAGAAAAACCAGAGTAATTGTTGAAATCTGCTGCAGATCCTGAGTGTAATTGATAAATAACTACCAATAACCAGAGCAATAACAGTTTTGCTCTGCACACGCTCAGAAGCAGTTTATGTTTTCAAGGGAAGTTAAAGCATGGCTGGGTTTTTCTCAGGTTTCAGTAGCTGGGCTGCAGTGTAGGTGCCCTTTCCATGGTGCAGCAGCCTCACATGGTGGGAATGGGAGCACCCTGCACAGAGAGATCTTTGTACCCTGGTGGACTCAGTTAATCAGATCTGAGTGGGAACATAGAGAGAGTTCCACTGTCCCACCTGATGACTCTCTCAGCTGCTGGAATGGGATCACACCTGACCATGGGCTTGTATCCTCTGTTACTTGATTTCAAAACTGTTTTGAAATCATATGATTGTGCTGGTAATGACTACAAGGAGAACAAGCTTAGATGACCTCTCTGCCATGGCCGGAAGATGCTTTGAATGTTCAAGCACATTAAATACACACAAAGTGCCAGGTGACTTTGTGATTTAGTGATGATAGGAACTCCCACTGATCATCTTCTCCTTAATCCCATTTCAGTAGGTGGCTCTTGGACAGCTAAGATTAGTAGCTTGCCAATAATTATGTGAATTTAATGCCAGCTTCTAAATTTTATTTAATTGCTGTGAGATTCACTTTAGGTTTCTGATCCAATAACATTTTAGTAATTAGTGACCTAACAGACATACAATACTGCCACAGTCATTTCAGTTAAGGTTTTGTTGGTTCAAAGAAGATCAGGCACTCTTTCTGTAATTCAGTGTGGCTGTGAAAATGGAAGGGCAGCATAGGCAATGGAAGAGAGAAGATTTTGGTTCTGGAGATGTGCTGGTGGGGCAGCGAGGTCTGTCAGCCAGAGGGACAGGCTGGTGTCTGAGGAGAAGGGGTAATTGCCAGGGGCCATCAGGGCCTCCAGCCCCTTAAAGAGCAGCTGATGAGATTTACCTGCCTCTGGCTGAGGTCTCCCTGGGTGATCTAGGGCTGGAAGGGACCTGAGACAGGTCTTTTGAGAGCCGTGTAAGGGTCACTTATCACTTGCACGTGCAGCTGAAACAATAAAAGTGGTGTTTGTGTGAGCAGGGAGTGACAAAGCTGAATCCTCCCATGCACTCCTGCCTTCTGAGGACAATTCTTACACAGCTGGAAAAGCTGCAGGGTGGTTCTGGCAGAGCCATGGGGCAGAGCTGAAGGTGTAGCACAAGCTCTGGGAAGGACTGGACACCTTTGAGCAAGCTGATGTGTCTCTGACCATTGCAGGGGATTTGGACTGAAATATCTGTAGGCGCCCTTCCACCCCAAACCACTCTGGGATTCCATCACTCAAATGTCATGACATTGTGTTGCTAAACTGGAAATTTGTAGAAGCTTTTTTAAAACAAATGCTTATATTAAATCCCCCCATATCTGTGCGAATTAGAAGTTGCTAGTTTCAGTGAGAAGTTTTGTTTCAAAGAAATTCCTTAGGGAATAGAATGAAGGAGATTTTCTCATTTTTGTATCAATGCTTCAGTTAAATATTTATGAATAGAAGCTTCTCTGTTTACTTTGAAGCCAGCCTCTTTCTCAGATATGTATTAGTGTCCAAATCAGTCACTATAATATCCTCAATCCTTTAATTAGGTTTGCCAGTTCATGAGTAAACTAAAGTTGTTTCATCAGATGTTTTTTTGAGACAGAAAAGATGTTTCCTTGATGTTTTGAGTTATTTACATTTTCTGCAATGCAAATTCCAGACATAGCCTTTCAGAAGGCTAAATGATCTTGAAAAATGGAGGTCATATCAAAGTGATGTAGAGCTGTCTTCCTTGTTTTGGCTTTATGTTGTTTCTAAGTAAAAAATATTCAGAAATGAAAACTCCTCCTTCATCTCAATAGTTCATTTGGTAGCAATTGCTATGAGACTTCCCTCGTATGTGGAACAGTTCCTTCCTTCCTTCCTTCCTTCCTTCCTTCCTTCCTCTTTCTCCTTCTTTTCAACATTTTTTTACCCAGATATTACAATACAAGATTCCACATAAATGAGCAATATAAAAATACTTAATTGACATGCCTCTCTACATTTTCTAGCAGGAGCTGTAGCATTTTATGGCAAGACCATCTTTGTGGATGGAAAGCTTTTCAGAAGCAGGGTTGTTGCCTGTGGTATGAAACAGCATAGCTAATGCTTGAAACAGTCAGAGAGCCAGTGTGTGGTCTGCCTGCCTTCTCCTGACAGGGCATGTGCCAAAAAACCATAAAAAATTAAAACAAATATGCAGTTTTTTACACTGTATCTCAGTAAGTACTGTTCCTCTGGGTTCTACCATGTGTGTTGTTCCAAGGCACATTTGAATGAAAAAAATTGCTGGTTTGGCTCATCTGAGGGCCCTGAAGGTCCAAAAAATAAGTAGCATTTCTGAACTTGTCTAGATTCAAAGATGTTTAAATGGAGTATGTAAAAGTTTTAGATAGACTTCAGTGAAAAATATTTTTAGAGCACTTGTATGTTTTGCACTTAATCTTACTTTTAGAAGTGGAAGTTTAAATTTTTTTTCCCCTAAAGTAGAAATGGAACTTTGAATAGAAGAACTCATGCTTTGCACAACCATATCCTTCTGCAAGCTTTTTGAGTTGAACTGAGGTCAAATTTCCCATACTGATAATGAGATAAAGATTCAGATTGTGGAGTAAAGTTGATGATCAGTAATGGCTGATTATGGTAACCAAGTGAAGATTTAAAAAATATTACTATTTCAGAACAGTTCCAGATCACATTTAAGAATGATTTAAGCAATTCTTGATAAAAAAACCCAACTAACAAATGTAGAGTATTTTGGCAAAGAATATACAGCCTTGAAATGGAAATTAAATGCAACAGAATTTGACTTGAATCTAAAAGACTTTATATGATTCAGCTGAAAGGTTTGATATTGTCTCCTAGCCTGTAAGGAGGTACAAGCTCAGGATAGACTGACAAGCATTTATTTCATCAGTGGTCCCACATGTGCTTCTCACTGCTAAATTGCAAAAATATAAAGTTTACAGACCACTCATACCTTAAATTCTTATTAGAATAGATTAGAATTTATGCTCAAAAGAAACTGTTTTTGTCCCATGTGATTTTCTCTTCATACTTATGTTTGCATTATATTTTATCCTTCTTCCAGATCAACAGATGAACAAAATTTTTTTGGGTCACATTATTCAGTATTTTATTTTTAAAATTTAAGCTTTTTGTTGTAAAAGAAATATTAAAGCTGGTTCTGTAAATAAAACTTCACAGCCTGCCCCCAACTTAAATCACTGGGGGATGTTAAGACATTTTAAGAGTAAACAAATAAACATTAATTCTCTTTCCATCCCCTAGTTTGTTACAGTTTGTGGGATTAAACAGGTGAGCAGCAGAAGGCTTGTGGGCCTTTCCAAAAGAGGAGTAGAGGGGTTGCAGGCAAAAACCCCTTTGGAGACTGGAAAATGTCAAGTACCTTTTAAAAAAAAACTCAACCTAATTAAAGTTTATTTGACTGAAAATGGTGATAAAACACCTAGTGCACAGTGTGTGAGCTTGCTGGTTTTGACATTAAAGATATAAACCAAATTTAAAATACCATAAAAATTGTAGTGCTTTGTAAACTGTGAATAGAATGTCATTTTCCTTCCTCTTCCTGGGACTGTCAGAGTCTGACTTCTAAAACTCGTGTTACTGCCTTAGAGTCTCTACAAACACAGCTACCTCATGGGATCCCTTCTGAGGATATCTCTTGGATATGAAAATGATGTTTTCTTTAGAATCAGTCCCATGGCAGCCCTGAAGGTATTTTTGGTTAGTTTTCATCAGAAACAGGAGACTTAAAAAGCAAGGAACAACGCTTAGAATTCATCCTCTAAAACTGACATATTTTCCAGCTTCCAATGAGTAATTAGCCTCAGGATTGGATGAAATTGGTTTAATGTTTTCCCCTCAGCTGGCTACTCAAGGTTTATGTCAGGAGGAGTTGCTGGTGCTCCAGCTGTATCAACTTCAGCCAGCTCATCACATCACACTGCAACCCACCCAGTGCAGCCATGTGTTGCCTCTGTTGGGTGCCAGTTCAAGAGACTTGGTCTAATTCTTGTTGTGCAGCAAATTAATTGGTTAATTGAGAGATTTGTAAAGTCTAAGAAAAATTTTTAAAAATGAGCAAACTGAACATGGATCTGGAGTTTACTCTTCTGTGATAAGATAATTCACATTTCCAGTTCTGAAAAAGGGGGAACCTCTTCCACTGCCAAGTAATGTATCGGTGAAGGAAAGTACAGATGGTTGAAATATTCTGGAGTATTTCAGAAGTAGCAAAAATTTCCAAAGGCAACAGATTTTATGTAGAAGCCACTGTGGCTGTAATGGACATGTTTTGGGCAGTCCTGTGTCACTACTGAGGAGCTGTCCAGGAAAGTAAAACTGAAGCCAAATTTCTTAAAATGATTAAAAATAATATATGTATAATCTTTAATAAGCTACTAATTAGAGAGATGCCTGTGTTTAAAGCATCAACAGATACTGCAAAACTATGCTCTGGAATATCTGCTTATGCCTGAGGTGGCATAGATGGCCTGAGCCAGAGGCAGATGGAAATGGTGGGCACAAAAATCCCTCCAGTGTTTGCATATATGCAAATAATGCATTAGCTTTCCCTGAGGAATGTGTGGGGAAATTAGCATCCAGGTCACCAAACTCCATGTTTTTGTCCCAGGTTGATCTGCTGAGAGAAGAGAGGTGGCTGTCACCAGTGCCACCCCCAAGCTGCTCTGTGGATACTTGTCGTTAGTGATTACAACTTTCATGTCTTTAATTACTGAGCTGCTTTAATTCAGTCTGATACAAAATGAACTTAAGGCTCTGTGGATTCTCATTTGTGCTTTTTTAAAAACAGGGTTTTGTAACAGAGCCTGAAATTCAGTTCACTCTGAACTTTCTAGAAGTTGACTGTCAGTGAGTTTGGGGCCAGTTTTAACCAAGACAGTTTATGGCTTTCTGGTAAACCACATGAAAATTTGAGGATTTGGAGGCATTCCCTTGTACTCATTATTTCATGTCTGAAAGGAGCCACAGGGTATTAAATTTTTCCACTACTGTGTTTTTTTTTTTAATCCAAGTCAGTAAGTGCTTTTGTGCTTTTGTCCACAAAGGCCTTCCAAAATAGACATTATCTACATCCTAAACAGCAAAAAATAAAAAAACAAAAAGGCATACAGAGAGGAAAGTGATTTATGAAGCTTGTAAGTAAGAACTAATTTATTTGCAGATTTGTAATACATCTAAGCAAAAAGATTTTCCTAAATGCATTTGAATGGCATTACCATGTAGGCCAAGTAATGCAAAACAACAATCTGATTATCTTCCTTTTGTCTTGTGGCATTCAGGGTTTGATCCAACACAAAAATGGGAGCCAGATAAAAAGCAGCACTGAGCTAAGTGAGTAATGTAACTCATCCTCTTGGTTAAAAATGTTTATCTGCAGTCAAAGCTGCAACTGCCTGTAAATGGCTTAGAGAAATGCCTTTGGTGAAAGCCTTAAAGCATGTGCTTAATTTTAAATATGGATTTGCTTTGAAATGCAAGGAACATATCATAGCATAAAAGTAATTTTAGAACAGTATAATTAAAAATGCCCATATAGTCTTTTTTTGGCTGTGATCAACAATGATACTGTAGTCAGATCCCAATTGCTCTTGGCAGGCAAAATAAAGAAACAGTGATGGATGGAATTACTGAAAAATGTCAAGAAATGGATGCACAAATTACTGAGGGTATTTTTAGTGCTTTCCTTTGGGGGTATTGCTTCAGGAGGGAAATCTGGGCTTCCACAGGTACTTGAATGAGAAATCAAAACTATGCTTGGAGGGAAGGACTACCCTATAGAGGGGGTTTATTAGGGAAAAAGGGTTTTCTCAGAACTTTTGCCACCCTTTGAGAGCTGGTAGGGAGAAACATTCTGTTGCCACCCAGAGACTTGAGGACCATTCCCTGCCCTGTGGGCTATGTCCCTGCTGAGCCCTGTGTTCTCCTCAAACGGGTCTGTCTCTCTGGGCTCTCAGTTTGGCCCAGTGAAGCCATTTCCTCACCTTCTGACTGCTCCCAAAGCTGAAGCCCAAAGAGAAGTAAAACAGACAATAAAGCATGTGAGCAATCCTTAAATAATTGTGTGCCACCAGAGACTTGTTTCAGGATAACTAACTAGGATTACCAACATATGAGTTTTTTACTCTGCATTTGTAAGTACCTTATAGGAATTAGCACAGTGTCTTCTGAAACCTAAATGTATAAAAACTGGCTGGCACTGCAGCTTTTGTTCTTGTCAGCAGCAGCAAAAGCAGGAGAACATGAAAGATGTGGTCTCACAGCATTTTGAGGTGAGACAAAGTGGGAGAAGAGGTGCCAAACCTCAGGTGTAGATAAACTATTTCTGTCAGTCGGCTGACAGGCTGGCACTACAATGTATTATAAATCATCCTGCCTATAAGTTAGCTACTGGTTTCAACTGCTTCTGGTGAAAGCAAAAAGTGCAAGCTACTTTACCATGTGCAAATAAGCTTTCATCCTGCAATGGATGAACAATACAGTACAATTTAATTTCCTATTTTTAATGTTACTTTGCTCTGATATTATGCCAGAATCTGCTGGAAAAGGAAACATAAATCTCTAACATGTAGTCAAATAGGACTTTTGAATGTGTAAATTGTAAACCCAGGTGGAGCTGGAAGCTCATTAGCTCAGTAAAAGGTTGTTTTCAAGAAATATTTAATAGACTCTAACCACTAATCTTATCACCAGGTTACACTTGGTACATCTATCAGTGAAATTTAGGAGGGCTGAATAGGAGACTGTGTCTTGGGTTGACAGGAGCAGCACTGCACTGAGAAAAGAGAAGGTGCATTTTATAAACAACTGCTGCTTACAAGGCAGAGGGGAAGAAAATTTCAGTATGGTCAATTAAAATCAGTTGAAACCTTTTGAGGAAAGCTGTCAGGTCTTCCCAGCAGGCTGGCCTGTCTCCCTGTGTTGCAAGGTCTTTTCCATACAGCCATTTCTGTTCCTTGCTGGGACAAATCAGCACTGTTGGTGCTGGGGGGATGATTTGCTGCCTTTTTGATCTGTGCCAACTATTTTTGTATCCTGAAAGGGATGAGTAAAACCACCCAACTTAAATTTTCTACAGTCTTCATTATTTTATCTGTCTTCACTTTTCCAAAACCATATATTTATGTTATTCTGCAGTATCATAAATGTGATGCTTGGAGGGTCACCCAGTCCCATCTCCTGTAGGCAGCAGGCTTTGGAATGTGTTTGATTACTGTTGTGTAACATCACAACATGAGCTGGGTCAGGCTGCAGCACAGGGGGAGTGTAAGTGCTCAGTTTGGTGTTCACAGACCCTGGCCCTGTTCCTCTGACCTTACACCAACCAGCTGAAATTTTAATTTGCTTTAGCCCATAGGCTTCACCCCCCAACATCCACCCTCACCCCTTGCGTGGGGTAGGAGTGGATGTGCTGGTGAGACACAGAAGCAAAGGAGCTTGCTACAAGAGCAGACTGTTAAACCAGAGATAAAAATAGTATCTGTACTATATGTCACCTAAAGTGAAACTGTCGAACATCCCTGGACCAAGATGTTTAATTTTATCTCAGTTGTACAGTAGTCTGTGCCCTCCAGGACACGTTAGTACACCGTGAAAGCTTTAATTTTGATGCCACCAGCCAGACTTCTCTCCTAAAGGCTGGGTTCCTGGGCTGTGCTGTAAAGAAAAAGAGAGGAAGAAAGAAAAGGAGGTTTAAAACACTTTTTTTAGGACTGCTTTCCTGTGAAACTTTAAGGGATTATAAACCATATCAGTAGCTACTGAAATCTTTAGTCATGAGTATTTTTTACAGAAAATGTCAGAAAAAACAGAATGTGTTAACTGTAACTTGCTTTTATCGCCTGAACCTGAGAGTACATGCAAGTGTTAAAAAATGAGTATTTTAAAAGAAAACTTGGCAGCAGAATATCCAGCATTTTCAAGAGAAATGTGTATTTCTCTTGATGTGGATCATGTGTTAGCAGGGAGGGATAATCAGAAAGTACCATAGCCACTCAATATCATATAATACATAATTCTATTATAAGTAATTCTCAGCAGATATGAAAATTTAACACACTTTGGCAGTACCTGTTGGTGCTGTGGGATATGCTTGCAGCTGTAATTTCAGGTCTTTAATGTTTATTATGTTACTGTCTCTTTTAGTATTGTTAAATCTTGCCTGGTTGTTTAAAAAATTCTCCATTATTTTTTATTCCCATATACTATTCCTGTTAGGCACATTTTATTGAAAACTCGCATTATATTGCATGTTCAATGGTAAAGCATGTGTAATTTTGGTAGAAACCATGGCAGTAATTGTGTCTAGTAGTTTAGATCCCTTGCCTAGCAGGGGTGTGATCACAGTATGAATATAAAAGACTATCTTTGTGTTAGAAGAGCATTCAAAAGTCATTTGGGCAAAACACTTAGCAGAGAGCACAACCCATTGTACAGGTGAGCACTCCATAAAAGCACTCTCTATATGTAAGCTGAGACACTAAAGAAACACTCGAGAAAAGCTTGAATTATTTATTTCCACATGTTACCCGTTAAAAGCACTTTAGGCTCACTCCAAAACGCTCCTGTCGGCACACAGTAATCTCAGCAACAGGAGGAGATGAAAGACACACTGCTCGGGAGAGGCTTTGCAGAGTGGAAGTGC
The DNA here is from genome assembly GCA_013399945.1 of Ploceus nigricollis. Classification (NCBI taxonomy): domain Eukaryota; kingdom Metazoa; phylum Chordata; class Aves; order Passeriformes; family Ploceidae; genus Ploceus; species Ploceus nigricollis. Next base: position 220,486 of record VXBC01008927.1, on the reverse strand, counting down.
AGATAACTACTGCTTAAATGGGCCAGCACTGTCTGTCTCCAGTTCTCTAGAACTGTGATAGGACTGAGACATTTATTTCAATTTTGCAAACAATTTTGCCTTCAAATCCCCAGGCCATGATCACCACGTGGCACTGTCCTGCTTTGATGCTCACAGAAACTTGTCTGTGCTGGGAATGGGGCTCAGCCGTGCAGTTACCCCAGACTTTGCCTCGTGGCTGGATGAGCTAAGGGAGAGTTGTGTTCTTGTCCCAAATGGCTCTGAAAGGGTTTGGATCCTCTCCCAGTTTCTTCCAAGAGACAGAGGACAGGCAGCATCAGAGGCCCTGAAAGAACAGGAGTATGGCATGCACATTTTCTCCCTCTCAGGATTTTTCATGAAGAAATACAGAGAGAAGAAAGAGAAAACAATTCCTATCTCTGCTCCTTGTTTTCTCCCATGTGAAATGTGTTTGGAGAATTTTTTACCTGGGGTGATTGTTTGATTGGATTCTGGTGAAGATTGTTTGGGTCTGGTGGCCAATTAGATCCAGCTGTGTCTGGACTCCAGGGAGAAGGTCACAAGCTTGTTAGTTAGATATGGTAGTTAGAAAGTAAGTATGTAGTTTTAGTATCTCTTTAAAATAGTATATTAATGTATTATAATGTAGTTATAATAAAGAAATCATTCAGCCTTCTGATCTGGAATCAGACATCAATCATTTCTTCCCATCTGGGGTTCACCTGCATTTACAATACAGGAGTTATTTCACTGCCTGACAGAGCCATGGCATGGGCAGCCCCTCGTTCCCTTGTTCAGCTCAGCCTCCTTACAGAGTGACTGAAAACGTTTCTCTGAAAAATGTGAAAAACCCCCGCAGTTTTACTCCCCTCTAGCTGTCTGCTGGGGCCATGCAATGTTCCCTCTGGATGTGGCAGTGAGGTTTGGAAGGTGACGAAACATGATTGAAAGGCCCTCTCAAAGGGTCAATCCTGCAGTTCCTTGTGTTGGTGGCCAAGATTTGTGGCAGCATTTACTGGCACAAGTGCAGAGTCCCTTACTTTGCTCTGGTGGCACCACTGTGGGAGGGTGTGCTCACATCTGTCACCAATCACTCTTCATGGTTTCTTCGTTTCTTTGCATCAGCTTTGTACTAACACTTATTTTCTTCCTTAAAAGGATAAAAAGAGTGGATCAGATAATGGATTCCTACCATATTTTTAGATTTCTTCTGTCATTTTAAATCAAAAAGAAATTAAGAGGATGAATTTTTTGGAGAGTCAGTTGGGTGTAAATGTTTATTGCTAAAAAAGTGTGAAATTCTACAATTCTAGTTTCTGATGATGCATTAACTCTCTGGGTTTTTTTAAACTGGCTTTTTAATAGCACAGAGAGAGTGTTATCAAAACAATTATTTGTCTAGAGCTCCAAAAATCACAGATGTGATTTACACTCTATTGAAAATCAGTGGGATACATTTAAAGTACTGTTGTGCTTTTTAAAATCCCACCAAGGATGAGGGCTTCCAGGGGTGCCCAAATACAAATTGAGCTACTTTGCACTATAACATCATTTTGAGGTGAGTATCTTGTTTGCTCTGTGGGGAAGGAAACACACAGATCTGTCTTTGACAATCTGCACTGCAGGTCTGGAGGCACTGCCTGAGCCTGCTGGTCACTCTTACATCTGTCTGGTGCTCAGAAGGAGTCTGAGGCTGTTCTGCCTTTCTGTCAGAGCATGGCTTTGTGACAGGTGATATGGCCAAGGCTGAAGGACAGAATACTGCAAAACTTGGATGGTTTTGTATGGCAAGAGAAAAACCATTTCAGAAACACCACTGAAAGCTGGTAACCTAATTTGATATGCTTTTAACTGAATGTCCCATTAAAATCTATGGCATTTGGTGCTGCTGAAAATCAGATAAAGTATTTTATAACAAGACTTGGTAATTGGAAAATACTCATTTGTCCAAATGGGAAAGGTTTCTCTTCAGTGTGTTTCTTTTCTCATGAAATATGAGGAAAAACTTTGAAACTGTGGGAATATTTTATTTAAAGAATTTTGTAAAAAACCCCACATTTAGTATCCTCTGATTCAGTCTGGTGAGTAATATATTTCTAAAAATAAACTGAATTCAAATAAAACATTTACAAAATATTGAAAAGAAACACTTGCCTATTAAACAAGTATGATTCAGTACATAGATAATACCTGAAAGCACTTAAGTTTTTCAACTTTCTTAGGCAGAAACTAAAAGAAACAGAAAGCCTCAGCACAAAACAAGAACAGAATATGGATTTCCTGGAAATGCTGTAGAGCTAAAGAAAGCAACTCACCTCCTCTCACCAAAGAACTCTGTGAAAGTCTCTGCTATCACTCAGTCAGCAGTGCACTGTAAGTTTTTAGACATGACCTCGCAGAGATTTCTTTTCCCCAGGTTCTCCAGTGACCTCTGCTCATAGGTTAAATAAGCTGTTCTGTAATGGAAATATCCAGAAGACAAGCCTGACATACTTCTTGCACTTTACTGAAAAGAATCTGTATTTATCTTCTGATAAAAAAAAAAAAAAGTAGCAGAAATTATTGCATGAAGGATGGTTTATAGACTATAAAAGATAAATTGTGGAGAAAATTCTGTCCCTTAGGTGAACAAATTTTCATCTAAATGGAAAGCTGCACAAGTAGGAAATGAAGTAAAATAAAATATAATTTGATCTAATTAGAACTTTGTTTTCCAGATATATCAGACATCTTATTTGCAAAATTTAGCATTAAACCGCAAAAAATTTAAATATTCCTTAGTATTTTAAAATTATGGTAATTAGCCCAATAACTCTGCATTTTTCTAACAAGTTAATGCACTACCATTGCCCTTATCTGCTCAAATAGAACTTCATAATATATTTTGATACCTAGATTGGTAGCAAAAATCATAAAGGTTTTTGTGTATCACTGTCATCTTCCCTGCCTGTGGGTTATTAAATTGTAACTTCTCGTGAAATGGGATTAAGAGTCAGCAAGCAGTAGGGGGAAAAAAGCTAACAAAATGACTAAAACATGCTAAAATACATCTACTCTTCTTGGTGTAAATTGGGGTCTCTGAACTCAATGCTGGTTTAACCAGATGAAAATTAGACTCAATTTCATGTTTTGCCTTGGATTCCATCTGTTTCACTAGTTTTTAAATATGGAAGATCTGTGGGGTTTATGGCTACCTGGTCCTTGGGCAGCACATCAAGCAGGTAAATGTTTCCTGGAGAAACACTTGCAAATTTCAGGCTCCTGTTCTCTGTGCCATAGAGTGTGAACATTATGTTAATGTTCGGGAAAAAATAACAGAAATCACGTGGGAATTCGTTTTTCATTAGAAACTCCAACATTTTCTACAAAAGAAAAGCAGCTCCACTCTGGCTGACAGCTTCAGGGGAGGCACCAACAATGGAATTAATATGCTCAATATTTTTTGAGAGGAGCAAGAGGCTCTGCTTGAGTCTCAGCAGGCCAGAGATTGCCTAAGTGGGCTTCTCTGCAGGCAGTGGTGGCCCTTTTATGAAACTCTGTAAATCTGTAATGGCAGCTGTGCTCCTTTGCTTTTGCTGCCCAGTTCTTTTCCATGTGTTTGAGTGTGCCTCTTGATTCTGTGAGGTGATTATTTACATCTGTTAGATTAGGAAATAATGCCTTGAAGGATAAGGGTTCCCTCTGCAAGCTGCAGCATCTTTCTACCCATGCAGGACAACATTTGCTGTTTTATAGATGTGTCTGTGGTTCAATGCTCTGGAAAAAGAAGGAGCAGGGGAGAGCATTTAACAGTCTTACCACCTGCTCACCCACCTTTGAACACACATCAAAGAAGCATTTCAAGGGGGAAAGAACAACTACTTTATTTTTGTGGAATAAGTTTCTAAGGACAACTTAGTCATCTGGTAACTGTGGCAACAAAGGAATGTGTTTGCTTTCATGTAGATTGGAAAAAAAGGAAATAGTTTCTTCTAATGAAAATGTGGGTGTTTCTTCCTTCTTTTCTGTTGACAAAATTAAGGAAATTGTGCAAACAGAGCTGCTAAACATGTTTTCATTCATTATACCACATTGTAACTAGTACCTTCATGCAATGTTTTCTTAACAAGTAATAGTTCTGGAATTTTATTGAAAAACTTAGCGTAAATATAAGTTGATTTTTTTTTTGTGTTGTGTTATTGAAATCTCAAGAGGGACTTTTTGCAAGGTCATGAAGTGATAGGACAAGGAGGAATGACTTCAAACGGAAAGGGAATAGGTTTAGATTGGATATAGGGAACAAATTCTTCACTATGATGGAGGCAAGGCCCTGGCACAGCCTGCCCAGAGAAGCTGTGGCTGCCCCATCCTGGGAAATTTTCAAGGCCAGATTGGATGGGGTTTGGAGCCACCTGGGACAGTGGAAGGTGTCCCTTCCCATGGCAGGGGATTAGAAGTGGATGATATTTAGGATCCCCTCCAATCCAAAGCATTCTTAAATTCTATGATTTATTTTAACATAATTAGGAACTCTTCCAACTTTTAAGTAATTTCCACCTGGTGATTTAGAGGGGTGCCCTGGTTAATTTGCTTCAGAATATTCTAAAAGTTGAAAAAAGAACATTGCTCTTTTATGCTATACTGTGAATAAGTATTGCAGATTAAGGTCAAAACAATGCCTAAGACTGCCACACCAAACATGCTAAATTTGATCACTGTATTCAGAATAATTTTCATTGCAGAGCCCAGGCTGTTATTTAAGCAGTTAAAAAGGATCTGATGCCCATAAATTATAGTTCAAATTGATGCACAATCAAATCATAAAAATTATATCCATGGCTAAAAATTCAGTGGTCTGGCTATAAGAGCTGTCTCATTGCTAAATCTTTAGTTAAACCTTTGATCTGTGATTTTTGGCCGAAAAAAATATGACTTAAAGTTTAGGAGACTGGACTACGTCTTGATAAATTAATTAATTTGTCAAATGACAGGCTAACAAGTGATTTGAAGTACTTTTGATCTGCAAAGAATACATGTGTACTTCCCCCACGACAACAAATGTTTCTCCTCCATCCTGTTTGGGCATCAGTAAAGATAAGTTACCTTCTGACTGCACACTGTTTGTGGTACCTAGGTGTTAGCTTAATTAGCTAATGTTACCATGTGCTTAATTAGGCAGGCTCTCCTCCTGTACCTAATCAGGGAATGCCTATCAGAAGATTGCTCCCTGCCTTGTTCCCCATGATCAGTTTAATTTGCTAGTGAGGATCACCTGGCAAACCAGTGTACAGCCTTGTTCTAAGGGTGCTTTGCTATCTCCCTCCAGGCCTGTTCACTCAGGACAGTTTCTCCTGGTGGGCAGCTTTGCTAACCTGGTGCATAATTTGGTGCAAAATCCTCAGGTTCTGTCATCACTGTCCCTGAACCAGAAAATTCCCGGGAAATCTCTGGATACTTCCTGCTGCCTGGACTAGACGTGCTTGAGTGAGCACCTGTGATCTTCTAAGGTACAGAACAAATGTTCTAAATTAGTTTTCATGTTTTGTTATTCTGTTTTATCAAAACAAATGTTCCAAATTAGTTTTCATTCTGTTTTATCAAAATTGGTAGTTGTGAAGGTGCTTGATTCATACCACGGCGTGTTAGACCAGATTTAGATTTTTTTGACTTTCAGTAACTTTCCCAAAGTTATTCTACATTTCTTTTTCATTTGTGCTCAAGCAAAATAATCTATAAAATGCAGTCTAGGCAGTCCAGAGTTTCTTGTAAGATTTCTTTAGCTGCTTGGAAAAAACTTTTTAGTGTGGACCTGCTTGAGGTGGGAGTTATTGTAGTGTAGAGTGAGCAGGACAGAGATTGTTATTATGACATGCAGGGCTCGTTTGGGTGAAATTCCTTGTCTTTTGATACTGCACTAGAAGTGGGACAAAATAACCAATTTAAATGCAACTATGCAAATAATTTTTAGCTTAAATGTGCTTAGAATTCTGTGAATGCAGATTGTGGAGGCTGGGTGTCATTTTAAAAATGCAGTGACAGAGGAATATGATTTCTGGTAGCTAAGCCAAACTTCTGTCACTAATATTGATATGTTTAAGAGGCAGTGGGAAAAATCCAGTTCTTTGTGGTATCTTACAGAGGCCTATGATAAGGAAGATAACAAGGATAGCTTATTATATATAAAGTTGATGCTTCCAGCTTGGAAAAAAATTCTCATAAAACCAAGTAAGATTATCTGGTTGCTGAAGAGATAAGGTATCTGTGTTTTGGTTGTGGGTCATATAAAAAGATAACAGAATTGAACATTAGATTTACTGAAAACTTTAACTTTTGCTTCAGTTCTGAAGGTGAAAGCTTCCATTTCAATATTCTTTCTCAAGAGTTTGTGTGCTGTGGCCTATAATGCAATGTTAATTTTACACTGAAATATAGAATAGTTCAGGGAAGGACAGGGCCATTTGGCAGGCACAGGTGTTTGCTGTTTTAGCTCCTGGTGTAGCTTCACACCTAACTCCCTGCAAATCCAGATACTGGTAAGTTTATCTGCTGCTCTTTGTTTCTGAAACTTAGAAATCAAAATTTTTTGTGATTGGTACTTAATAGGAGCCAAGAGAGGACAAAGCTTCTCTGTAATGCTGTAGTATAGCTGCAGTCTGAAACAATTTCAGTGTAGTTTTGTAGGAAGGTTTAGGCTCATGTACCATATGTGTGTTTTTCTTACTCACAATTTAGTTGATTGTAAAGAATTAGCTCAGTGAAAGTATGTAAAAAATGGTTGAATAGATTTTCTTTGATATAAATATATAAAATATTCCTTACTTTCAGATAAATGAACCAATGCCAGAGAAAAGTTGGGCAGTTTAAATAAGAGAATTCAGTATTTTCAGGGAAGAAAGTGTTGTTTTGATTTGTTAAATGGAAAACAAGTTTAATTCCTCTCTGGGCTTAGTTCACCATTGCTGGAAGACCTAACCAAAGTCAGTGTAATAATAATATTGAATATTCAATAATATTGAAGCAGCACTGATAACATTATAGGTGCATGATAAACCACATCAACGAGCTGAGAAGCCACTGGAAACTGCTGCAGCTGAAAAACCCTAAATCAGTGAGCTGAGCCATTGGAAACTCACGTGGCTGAAAACCCCAAATGCTTGTGCAACTTGGGAGGTTCAGGAGCCATCAGCTTGTGGTGGAGCCATGGCTGCTGTTACGGGGACATAGCAAGTGGCAACATCAGGGTTGTGCTGCAGTTTTCCCTGATGAGTTTTGGGATCAGTGGTGCTTAATGCTTTTATGAAAGACCTTGGCACAGATATGAGCGTGCTGGTGTGATCTGCTGAAGATGCAGAGGTAAGAGGGGCTGTCAGTAAGGTGTGGGATGTCCTACAGGAAGGATTGTGTGACCTGGATTATGGTGACAGAAAGGAAGTTCAGTGGTACAGAGGGAAAGGCCCTTCTCCAGGGGGTTAAAGCAGGAATGCCAGCTATTGGCTGGGAGCTGGTTTCCCTATGGGATACAGGCTTTTAGTGTCCAGCAGGTGCAGTCAAGCCTTTTTATTCTGACTGTTCTCATCTTTTAAGGTTAGGAAGAAGGTTTTGTGATTACAAGAGTTAATATATATTGGTTTATTTCTCTCATGACCAGCATTAGTTGTGTCTTGCCTGATCCATGAGCTGTTGTGTGTGCAAGAACAAAAACCTAATGGGGTGAATGAAGCAAGGAACCCTCCATGTAGTTACCTGTGAGACAGGGAGGGGAAGAGAGCAGAAGCAAGGAAAGAAAATTCAGCATTCACGTGCCCAGTCTCAATTGGCAGCTCATCAGCTCATTTGAATATTAGCTGAATATGTTTTTCCCCATTGAGATCAGAGGGTTCCTGTAAGAGCTCGAGGAAAGCTTTGGGCTGCACTTTAACGCTCTCATCCCCAGACACTGGATGTTCACAAACACCAGGGCAGCTCTCATGGGCTCTCCATGGACCCAGTGCCTCAAGAAGTGTCTGCTGGCTGCTCTGTGGGTGCTGTAGGGGAGTACCCACCCAGGACCTGGAGCTGCTCCCCCTACCTGACCCAGGTGCTGCAGGGCTGGTTTCCAGACTTCCCCCTCACTGCTGGGTAGTGTTTTGCCCTGTTGCAAATCCCTTTTCCCTGAAGTGCCCCTGAGGGGTCTCAGCTGTGCCTGGGTGGGGCTGCTGCAGAGCTGACCTTTCCCCACAGCCTCATGCTGCCAGCAGGGCACACTGGGGAAAGTGGCACACATCTCAGGAATTTGGGGAATCCTTGCTACCCAGGTGTGTGCCTCAGACTGTTGGAGAGGAGACACTCAGGGGACACTGTCCCCTGCTCAGCTTTGGGGCAGGAGCTGGCTGGGGAGTGTGGGACCACAGATTCCTTGGGACAGCTCATCCTCTGCCCTGATGCTGCAGACAGAGGAAAAGGCAAATGCTTGCACTGGGTGAAAAAACAAACAAAATAGGTATGTCACTGAAGTGTTACTGATATGATAGATATTTGGAAGCCTCTCCCCAGTAATGCTCCTCTGGCTGCCAGGTGGGCTGGTCTGGAGGCCAGTCCAGCTGGTAACATCTGGACTTTTTATCAGGGCAGGACAAGGGGTTGATGTTTTAAAGTGAAAAGAGAGTAGATTTAAATTTGGTACAAGGAAGAAATTCTTCCCTGTGAGGGTGGAGAGGTGGCCAGGGAAGCTGTGGCTGCCCAATCCCTGGAAGTGTCCAAGGCCAGGTTGGACAGGGCTTGGAGCAACCTGGGATAGTGGAAGGTGTCCCTGTCCACAGCAGCAGGGGTTGGAACAAGATAATCTCTAAGGTCCCTTCCAACCTGAACCATTCTACTCTATAATAAATGGGTCAGGAAAAAAAATGGAGTGCTTCAGAGTTGTTTAATATATTCATTAATGGCCTTGACATAAATATTATGAGTGTACTTAGAGAATTTGCTGAAAAAGCAAAACCAAGAAGCTCTAGAGGAATAAACCTGCTGGCCCAGGAAGGCTTGTTCATTTGGGATGACCTGAAATTAATTTTTCATCTTTTTTGGTCATTGAACTGAAACAGTGTTTTTCACAGTGTTCTAGCAATAATAGCATTTATTTACAATGTGCTTTCCTGCCTTTGATATAGTGCTGCTGGCAGGAGCAGAGAGGAGAGATGAACATAAATGTTCCTCTATTTCTGGAAGAAAGCAGAAGTCTGAAAGAAACCAAATGGGGAGAAAGTATTTTCAAGCTAGTAAACACTATGGGGAGAAAAATGTTATATATTTTGCCAAAGCATTTCCATGTAGATTTATTACAGGGGAGAATTTTCTTCTGGAGCAGTAGCCAGGTTTCTTGAGTTTGTATCAAGGTCTTTAAGAACACATATGGCTTCTAGTGTAATGATTTTGAATATCCAGTGGAAACGTTGAAATTGCTCAACTCTAAAACTATGTGGGTGCACTTCCTCACCAGCAGTGACCTGTGCCTACCTGGCCCCACCATCAAGCATACTTGATGGCCCTGGGTTCGGGGTTCAGCAGTCCTCTGAGCTACTCCAAGCAGGATATATTTTGCTGGACAGTTCTGGGATCAGCAGATGTGGCCAATGATGCCATGATCAGCACCACTTAGGGAGCATCCTAAAATACTATTATAGTCTTCATGGAATTTCCACTTTAAAAAAATGAAGCTTACCAGGAGAAGGCTTAATTCAGTGTTGTGCACCACATGAGCTTTAAGTGTGGGAGCAGTTCTGATGGGCTTTCAAGGTCATTTTTCTTTAGTGAGCATTTATAGTAGCTGTGTAACAATTACTGTGTAATGGATACCTGCCTTCTCTGGAGTATGCAGAATTGATTTTTTTGTGAATTGCTGATTGGATTGATTTTATACTTAAGACAGAACTGGACAATTTAAGTGCATAAGTTAGTTTGATCTCAGATACTTTGACTAATCATGGCAACTTGAAGCTTTAGGCATATTTGTCATTACAATTACAGGTTTGTTACAGTTTTGTTGCCTTTTTGGACTCTGAGAGGAAGGTTTGGGTGGGTGCTGGTCCTGATGGTTATTATTGTTAGTAATGGAGAGCTTGTTATTAGATTGGAAGAGAATGATACAGATATTAAAGCAAAAGACAAAAAGCTTGAATCTGTAGAAAATGCGAGGAGGGATTCAGGATTCACAACAGATTGGCCACAGTGTGAAGGGTACTGAAGTACCTATATTTTCTTTGTTTCCATGAAAAGTGACAGGAGGGGACATTTCAGAGTGGATATTTTCACTTGGTGATTTCATAGGAAGGAGTTGACAGCTGTATGTTCTGAAAAAGTTGCTAAATAATTCCCATTTACCCTCTGGAGTCTGGTTTCTCTCTGGCTGGGACTGCACAATGTTCCTCTGTGTTATGTTCCTGGTAGCACCCTCACATCCAGTCACCTTTCTGCCCTGTGTGTCCTTCCTCCATGGCATTTATACACCACTGCTGCAGGATCCAAACACCCCACACCCTTCATTGCTTTTTCCTAATTCCCCATTAATTAGGCAAACACAGTTATACAGGAGTGAGGCACTTGAAGACTAAAGGCTGTAAAGTGAAAGATATTTATGCACTTCACACATTTAGGTGCCTAATGTGATTTTCTAAAGCATCCAACTACATTAAGCATCCAACTCCTGCTGACTGTGATGGAAGTACTTAACTCCTCCGGATGTTGTGGTAAATTGCAGCTGGCTGCCAGTCTGTCTCTCTTCATATTTATTTAGATAAATTTTGGAAAACGCTAGTCTAGATCACTTGCTCCCTGCTACACAGGGAGACTCCCAACTGATAACCTATTATATTTTTTCCTTCAGCTTTTCTGTTTCATAGCAATTGGTTATTCTACTTTTAGAAGTTGATTTGAAATACTTTCTCCTAAAATATTATAAACATGGTACTTTAGCTATCAGGTTTCTTAGCAATTCAGCAGTAGTACCACATCATGTTTAGATTATCTCTCTCCTAAACCACCTATTTTCTTAATGGCATGTATCAAAGCAGTTTTGGGAGTTGTTTTAACTGAATGCAGAGAGCACTGTTTCAGTTAGAAGGAAGCAGATTTTGTACCCACACTTCTGCATGGAAGCTATGCATCATATTTCTGTTATTTAAATCATAATGGGATTTGATAGAGTGATAAAATATAACAACTGCATTTTACAGTCCTGAATTAATTAACTTTAGTCTGAGATGCTGCATTATTGCATCTTGATTACAAAGTTTCTGAAAGCTCCAGAGAGCCACAGGTGTGACATCTGAAAGCTCTGTCAGGCTCCTGGCCGGGTTCCCTGTGAACTGTGTGCTCCAGCAGTTACTCCATGTGCACTTCAGACTTCTCTTCCTGCCTCAAGGCAGAGCAAGAAGCAGACCCTGACCCTGGGGTAGAATTTTGGAGGAAGAGCTCAGACCCCCCTGGAGCAGCCCAGCCCAATGTGTGGATTCAATCCCCAAACCCCACGGCTGCACAGAGCCATGCCTGGCATTGTACTTGCATATGTTTAGTATCATAGATCCTTTTCACAAAAACCACTTCTCACAGTTCTCTCCAAGTGAGAGATTCCTGACAATGTGCAGATTCTTGTTATTCTTTCATATTCCAACATTTTAAAGTCTTTTTCCTCCTCTTTATCACATTGTGGAAGGGACTTGAGTTGAAAATTAATTTAAAGGGGCTGCCACTTTGTAAAAGCTGCACCAAGTCTCTTTATAAAGTAATAGTTTGTTTTCTAAGTGGTTTAAGAATAATTGAAGTCAAAATAATTTATAGCAGCAACACTTCTGCCATTGAATTCAGATCTATTTATAGCCTACAGCATTAAAATTGCAATTAAAAACTCCACGCTTGCTTTTAATGAAATGATCATTCATCTTCTGCTCTCCAATTAATGGAGTATAATTGTATTTTTTACTAAGAAAATTTCCTTCCATGATACTGGAAGTGGTTAATGCTGTATTTGATTTTAGCCACCTATAGGGCATCATAAAAAAAATCCATCTTAAAAGGATTTTTGTAGGTGGCCCCTTCATGTCAAACTGAATTCACACTTCAACTTGGAATAGCTAAAATCTGCTCTGGCAGTGGATTGCTTTCATATTTTTGTGTGGATAGAATTTTGGAATTTTTTTAATCACTGAATAACTTTTTCATATCTTCTGCTGGAGCAAAGCTGAATATATCTTTTAGTCAGGTTCTTCAGGCAAGCTGTTCTGACATAAACGGAGAAATTGCAAACTGTAAAATCTGACTGTGCCTCCCGGTGGCAGCACGGGGCAATTCCTGCCTGCGGGAAGGCAAACGACTGTAACTCCAGTGAGGGATAAATGGATTATGGAGAGTATGTTGAGCTGTGTGAAACCAGCATTTTTCTCAGCTCTGAAAGCAATCAGCACCACTTCTAACAGATAAAGAGAATCAGCATCTTTTCCATTTTGCCTGTGGCTTTCATATTTAATGAGATTTTCATCAGTATAAACATCATTATTTTGGAATGCAAGCCTGTTTTTAGTATAAAATATGGCTTATGCATGTAATACAATAAATGTGTCTTGACTCTGAATGTTGCTGAAAATCAGTGCCTGTGAGGATGAAAAATAACCTCAAAAATATTTAGCTGCAAAACCAAAAACACTTAATGTAATTATTTTGAAGAGTCTTTGTATTTCCAAAAATTTAAAGGACCACAGGTTTGTCTCAGTATTTCTGAGTAAATAAAAACCACCCAGCTGTTCACATTTCCTTAGGAGATTAATCCTGCTGCCTCATAAAAATCTTTCAAGCTATGTTCATGTGCGGTGTGAAAATTACTGTCAACTCGTGTCCTTTTTGAAGGTTAGAGAGTGAAGATTAACTTTCCCAGAGATCAGCAGAGTAACTTGAAGTTCATAAAAAGATCACACTGGGAGTTATTCTTAGTGCGCGTGGAAAGTGAGGTAGTGAGGGACATGTCCCCAAATGGTCACATTTCCCTTTTGGGTGTGGGGTTGGATTGAGAGGCAGCTTGAGTGCTTGCAGCTCCATCTAACTGTGAGAGCACCAGACCATTAGAGCAGAAAATTCCTACATGTGCCAGCAACAGGCTCTTCATTGCAAAAATGTGATTTTAGGTGTTGCCTTTGATGCTTGATAGGTCTGTCATGAGGCTGTGGCTTTCAAGAGGAGTTTTTTCTTTCCTTAGGTGACTGGATTTCAGGTCAGAGAGCCAGGTCCTTCTCTAGTTAAAACTGTACCTTTATTTGTGCATGATCAGAAATAATCCCAGTCTTCAACGGGTGTCTAATGCTATGGCAGTAGTCTTGTGTAGCATGTTGGGTCTTTCTGTTTAACAAATCAAAGTTTCTCTGTTTTCCAAAGCCTTTTTGCTTTCTTAGTATCTCTTTTCACTATACATTTTCTTCTTCTGATGGTTATATCCTGCCAACTCTTAATCTCATCATTACATGCTTTGCTGTCTTGTCTTCACTTGAAATATTTTCTCTGCTGCTAAAATTCCTCAGAGGTTTGAATGACCCTGCAGCCCTTCATTTAAAAAATGGCATCTTTTTTTGGCCCACCTTTCAGGTGTTGTGTCTACTGTAGATGGGATGGAGGGTTACCCCTTCCCTACAATACTCTTTTGGTTTTTTTCTCACCTCCAAAGTCACTCACTCACTATTCTGTAGCTGTCACAGATCACTTCCAGGTGAAAGCTTGTGTATAGAAATTGTAGCTTTCACTGTAGCTAAAATCTGTTGGTGTTATCAGCAAGCTGTTCATGGGGAGAGGCAGTAGAGGAAAATGACATATTTTTGGTGATTGGAGTTATAAAAAAGCATTCCTGATGACAAATATTTGTATATCACCTCTGGGCTATGGGATTTCATCTGCCTGGAAATAAACCAGAATTTTGTGCAGAGTGACTGAAATTTATTTCTATGACAAATACTGACAAAGAAAATTATCTGTGTGGGGTTTTTTTGTTGCTTTTTAAAAATGAGATGTTGAGGATACTTAGTTAAAATTATTAAATATTGAGGTAACTACTACATTGTGAAGGTGATTCATGCAGAGCATCCCAAACCTGAAGGTGCTGTTCCTTGGTTTTGCCCTTCTGATTTATTGTTGATACAGCCATGTGTGACTCTTTCAGGAGAGGTGATAGTGCAACTGCTGCTTTTGTTCCTTTGGAAATCTTTGTGCAATGGAAATCCCAGCTTGTTACCCCTCATTTTCTTCCACTCTTGCCTATATTTCCTCATTTCACCTTTCTACTCTATTTTTCTCTTTTCCCCCTTATTTTCTTAGTCCCTTCCTAATGCTCCTAGTATCCTCCTGTCACTTCTGGCAGGTGGTGTCCTGTGGGGTGGTGTCCTTGTACCCATGTGCTCAGATTTGCCTTTTCCCCACCTGCCCCGTGGCACTCTCAGGAAGATGCAGGTGGCTCTCTGGAAATCTTTCACCCATCCTAAAAATTTCATGTCAGCAAGGAAGCAGAAGGCAAAACAAGGGCATGGCCATATAAATGGAAATGCTGAACAAGTAGCAAGTTAGAGAAACAAGCTTTTAAGTGGTGCAATTAATTTTAATTCTTCTTTACCTTGATGTACAAAAATATATTTAGAAGCAAATGTTTGAAGAGAATGTAATATTTAATGATATGCCTGTGGTCCTTGTGAAAGTTAATTACCAGAGCATCCATTAGAGCCAGGAACAACATATGTTTCCTCTGGAGTGCCTTTCTGAACCTGTCTAAACGTTTTTATTCTAAGAAACCCATGCTGTGAAGCCTGTCTGGCATGAGATGTCTCTAGAGAATTGTGGGCTAATCTTCCCTTGCTCAGAAGGCACCCAGTGCTTTTGGGTGAATATTGTTAGTGCCCAGCATCTTTATCTGTATGGGGTATTTCTTCTATCTTTTTCAATTTTGTAATTGAGTAAGATGTTTTAGTAATTATCCTTGTTAGCATGTGAAGACAAATTAATTTTGCTGTAAGACTGGTTCCTTTATGAGCTTATGTCTTTTTGCTGACACTTTACTTTCTCAATGTGCAATGTGCTCTTTCAAATGAAACCAAGAGAAAAAAGTTTGTTTTCAAGGAAAAGAATGCAGTGGTTGTGCTGGGCCAGCCATGATTTAAGGATGCATCCCAGGCTTCCCTGGCACAAAAGTGTGATGTGGAGTTTATAGGACTTGCTGTGGGGTTACCAAAACCACCCCAAACAACAAAACACTCCAAACTGAGCAGTACCAGCTGTCAGTGAGGACAGTGAATGTGTGCTGGGTATTTGTGTCTTTGCTATGACTGCTCTGGGGGAGGAAATATGCTATTAAATCCATTATGTTATCTATTCTGCAGGGCTGTTGTCATCTATGGGGATTTGTCAGAGCTTACAGGTTTCTGTTGAACTCCTTAGGTAGCAGTTTTTTCTAATAAACTCTTCACATTTGTCTAGAGCCTCATTGTTTTCAGCTTTACTACAACCTAAAGTGACCCTCTGGGATAATTTTGAAGTGAAAAGCAGCTCACGAGTTTGAGGTTCAGATCATCAAAGTAGTTCTGAAGGAAAGAAATATTCAGAGTGACTGAACTGTAAATTTACTACTAAAGGATAGTTTTCTTTAGGAATTCACTTTTTTAGAAGCTGTCAGTGTCAGAGCCTGCTATACAGAGTTTCAGTGGTGGCTGCTTTTTTACTTTCTGAACGAGAATCTGTAAGTGAAATTTGGTTGCCAGCTGCTGGCAGCACTGCACTCCTGCTGAAGTGTTTGCAGGGAAGTTGTGCTCTTCCAGCAGCATCTACAGTTACTTCCATCAGTCCAGTGCAGGGAGATGTTCTGAATTTGATTTGCTCAAATATTTGGTTTGAATGTAGCATTTAGAATCAGGGAGCAAATGAAGCTTTCATAGACACACACACAGTTGAAGAATGTTGCTATTTATTCAGATTATAAATCAGCCCTGTTTTGAGCTGCTGAATGTAATCCAAACATTGGCAAAGAAAAATAATGATAACATACATCATTGCTGCATAATTTTAAGGCATTTTATAGCCTGGAAAATGCGGTGTATTCTATAAAAGTGACAAATGACAGAACACTGTAATAAATAGCCATAGTTTATGCATTGTGAATTGGAGTTTAGAGTCAAATGGAAATTCTTTTTCAGCAGATTGGATGTGAATTCAATTTCACAGGCTCTCTACACAAATTATTTTGGTTTTCATATATTAGTCTGTGTTCTAATCAATGGTGGTGTGCACATTCTATTATATATAAGTACAATAACAGTTATATTTAGAAGATATTTGACATGAATATGATACACACATGTAAGACATTTAAATGAATTTCCAACAATAAGACAAACTGCCTTGACTTATTCAGAATGACTTTGATTAATTGCCTGTTTGGCATGTTTTGTTCTTACTGAGTTTGTAAGTGAATGGTTCAGGTATGTGCTGCATCTTTATCATGGTAATTAAGTCCATTGTACTGGAAAAAATCTATTTCCACTTCCACTTAGCATATTATATAAATATTTACAAGGATTGAGTTGTTTGAAACTCTTAATAAAAGGTAGGATGACTCTTCTGGAAAACAATATTCCAGGGGTAGTCTTATTAATATCAGACAGATGCATCACAGTTAAAGTGCTGCAGTGTTTTTATTATTCAGTGGAAATGCATTGGTATTTTTCTGGCTACAAGGAGTTGTTAGGGGCCAATATTAGACTTGATATCTCATGGCTAATTAAACAATGCAATAAGTAGACATGAGGCTCAAATATAAACTGTGCACTTTGCTAAATTATTTCACAAGCAGCTTGACTTATACAATATCATTGAATTATAGTTTGTATGGAATATTTCTGTGACTGCATAGCTCTTCCCAAATGAAAAGTAAACTTAGGCTGCAATTGTTTTACTGTTTACCAGACTACAACAGATCCTGCTCAGCCTTGAACAAAATTAACTCCTAATGGTGCATTGTGTTCAGGCTCAAAACTTTCCTGCTGGGGCTGAAGTTGGTGTTGGTGGCACAAAAGCCTTTTAGGTAAAACAAAAAGGTTCTTAAAAGTAAACCAGTGTGGTTGGGGCACAAGAGAACTTCTCAGGACTCTG
The DNA here is from genome assembly GCA_013399945.1 of Ploceus nigricollis. Taxonomy (NCBI): domain Eukaryota; kingdom Metazoa; phylum Chordata; class Aves; order Passeriformes; family Ploceidae; genus Ploceus; species Ploceus nigricollis. The sequence continues at coordinate 203,368 of VXBC01008927.1, read as the reverse complement.
TGTAACAAATCTGAGTGTGAAATCCTCTTTTTGGAGAATGTTTTGCATAGGAATTGTCACAGCAGGCTGGGCTGTACCAGACCCAGTGGGGTGTTCTGCTTGTGTCTGTTGTGAGCAATATTTTTGTCAAGAGAAGGGTACAAATAATGCTGTTATAGGAACTGTAAGCTTGCCTTTGGAAAACTGGTCCCATCTCTGAGAGGTTGCTTAAAACTATGAATTATTATTGTTTGTGCTTTAAAAAAACCCCAGCCCACTAATGCCACATAAATGTCTCAAAATTACATCTGTACCTTGAGGAATAAAAGTGAGGAGAAGATCCAGTATCAACAAAATAATTACTTGTGTGGTCTGGAGACATACTTTGGATGAAGCAGTAAAATTAACATTGAAATGAGTGAGAAAATCCATCAGAATGTTTAAAGCCTGCCTTTAAAATGTGTGTGAATTAAGCAATCATGTGACTACAGTGATGTGTGAGGTTTTTTTTTTTAGTGCTTCACTCTAAAATAGGAAAATATAGAGAAAATGATGCAGGGTATATGGAACAATCCTCCAAAACAAAACACAATTTGCAAAACAATGGTACAAAGCATTGCAAAACAGAGCACAAAGTTAATAAGAAATTTTCCTGTACTCTGTATCTTATAAAGTTTGAGGTAGCACAGTCTGTGCTAAGGAGGTTATCACAGGCTTTCAGTGTAGAGGGGTTTAGAAGGCAGAAATTGTCCTGTGGAGGTGTAAAGCTTCCCATGATTTGAATGCACAGATCCTGAAGGACTTGCTGTTCTGAGTTTTGTGACCATTCAAGCTCCAGGTCAGTACTCACTTGAACCTGTGTATTATTCAGTTTAAGAGAGCTTATTTGAATGTAAGTGTAGAGCACTTTGACTCAAGGCAGAGTATGTGCCCAGATGTTCCTGAAATAGGGGTCATTTGTTTGACTCCAAATTACCACAATTTAACAACTTTTTCCCATTTAAAGGCAGTAAAACTCTGCACTTGGAGTGTTCAGAGCATGAATTCCTAAGCAGAAGTTTTTTCCTTTTTTTTTTTCATTCAAGCATGTTTTTTTTTTGACCTATTGCACTTATCCTAGAATGCCAGGACACCAATAGTTTTAATTATTAACTGTATGTGACCATGAAAAGGGAGTAAACTGTGACTAAATATATTGACTGTAAGTGGCCAACTAGAAAGTACTGTAGAACTGGCACTTCCCTTCAGGTACATAGCCAGTTTTGCAAATTATTGGCTCAGTAATCTGTGATCTTCAGAGCTGGCTGATGTGGTGTAAATCTGTGGCTTCTCATGCTGTTTCCTGGCAAACCTAACATGTATTTCAGAGCAGATTGAGGGTGGTAACATCCTCTTGGATCTGCAGGAGGGTCTTGGCTCTGCTGCCATCTGGGACAAAAACAATGTAAGTAACAGAGTAATTGTATGTATATATATTTTTTAAAAAAAAAAAAAAAGCTTTTATGGTAACAGTATACCTAGTATATCTATATTATGTATTCAGTTCTTTTTGCACAGCATTTTTCTCATTCAAAGAGTCTGAAGTTTCTAGAGGGATGCTAATAGTTTTGCTTGTATCTGAGCCTGGAAAGATGAACTCAGCAGGGATTTTAGAGTACCTCTTAGTGCATTTCTTTAGCTAAGAGGCAAAAGGGTGCCACATATCTTGTGTTCTTCCTCGTGTTACTGTTAGAAAATCATGTAAAACAATGCATTTGGAAAAAACCTTTTTGTGCCATATGCAACTACAATACTGAGCTGCTTATCTTCTATGTGTTTGAGGATTTACAGCAAAATAAATTCATGCGGGTTGGGAGTTAAAGATCTCTTTTGTTCCTGTAGCTTCAAGTAGTTGGTGAAGTGAAAGTTCTTTCACAGTGTACTTTGAAGACTGCTTTCTTCCTTCTGAGATGCTTGTTTAGTGTAATGTGAGCCATTTTAGACTGTAAGTGTATAGTTGTTCATTAAGTATGAAAAAAGAACAACTTTTAAATATTGACATTACAGAGTTCTTTTCAAGTAAAGGGAAATTCACCCTGCTACTCTCTTGCTTATACTCTCATAATTTGTCTTGAATAAATGATCAAATGTATTTAAATATGTGATGAATTATTTTACTTTGGGGAAAAGTCTTCATGGGATTATTATCCTGCTTCTATTTTTGCTGTTAGTATAAATTTTTTTTCAGCTGGCAAGGATGTCACTGTGCCCAGATCTTGCAGCTGTATCTCCCTTGATGGCAGTTCTCATTTTAGTTTTTTAAGCACTCCTGAGAGATGAAGATGTATAATAGTACTGTACTTTTTTGGTAACAAACTATTGGCTGAAATGTCCATCAGTGAAAAGCTTTTCAGTTGCTTCCAAACCCCTCAGCTGAGCATGAGCAGGAGAGGGTAAGGAGGAAGGTGGGATTTAGATTGCAGGGGTCTGAGATCTACTGTCAGAGCAAACAATACACAAATGAATTTTTAACACTGAGTTAAGATGGTAAAGAGTTGACATTAACTGTTTTCTTCTCAAACTTTGTACGTGTTGATGCTGTTAAGGGCATCACCACCACATTAAGTAGCACATAGGACAACACATGCACAGCTGATACTCAAATCCAACTAAGTGACAGTAAATGCCCTTCCTTGTGTCTGAGGGATTCGTGGGTGGAAGCCAGTGGGAATTATTTAATGCACAGCAAACATGAAGGACAACCAGAGACTGAAAAAAAGGGCAGAGAGAAGGGCTTAGGTTAAAAAGAAATGGCCTCTGGGAAATTGGAGGTGATAGTGTGTTGAACTTTGATTTAGTTGCTGCATTCCTGGCAGTAATAGACTTATCTCCAATGTATTCTCTAGGGATATACGTACAAAGCATGGATTTGTGCTGTTTCTAAAGTGGCTTTTTGTGGCTGGACAGTAAATTTAACAGCAGACTTTAGGAGAGGGTTAGAAATGATGAAGTGGAGATGCAGCCCAAGATGAGCCCTGTGGTGGAGGAGGAGTGGGGAGCTCCTGGTGCAGGTGACACTGGTGACTCTGGCAGTGCCATCCCAGGACAGGACATGTCTTCACAGTGGGAAGAGGGAGGTGCACATGGAATGCCCTCTGTGGGCCATGGCTGTGCCCTGCTGGGAGGCTGAGCACCCACCCACAGCCTGGAGTCATCTTGTGCCTTTGGGGTGCCCTGGGATGTGCCAGCCTGGGATGTGCCAGCCCGGGATGTGCCAGCCCATCTGCTTGGCACTGCAACCCCAGCTTGGGGAGCCAGGAGGGGGCAATGGGATTCCCTCACAAATGCATTCCCAGCCCAAGCTAAAACCTCAGGGTAGACCTACCCAATAGCTGCAACCTCTTGTACAGGAGGATAAGTGTTCTGTGGACATCATTCCAACAGGCAACACCAGAGAATCAAGATAGTTGGAAATAAGTTTTGATTATTTTTTTTTAGTTGTTCTGAGATGTATTATATGAGTCACGTAACATCAGGCTAGCCAGAAATGACAAATCCACTAATGCATTTATGATGCTTTTATGTTGAGGTGATGCTTCAGGTTAGATACTGTTAAAATATATATACATAATATATGCATAAATATGTTTTCAGCTACAGTCCATTTAGATGGGTTTGTTTGTGGAATGCAAGGTTTTCCCTTTTAAATGTTACTTTAAATTGCCTGGTTTATGGGGGAATGAAAAATTTTGTTACTTCCACTTGAATCAGATAACTTTTAATAACCTTTAATTGCTACTCTATTTATATTGACTTCAATTGTAAGGATGAGATTAAAATAACTTCCCATAATGACAGAAGGTAGTTTAACATTTATAAGGCATAACTCACTCTGCCTTATGAAGAAACTGCATTCTATCCCTTTGATTTTTTTAAAAAAACTTTGATGTGATGGAGTTTGGTTTGGCTGATTCATTTTGGTTCTCGTGTTTCTCACGGAGGAGAGAATCACCATGATAAATGGATATTTTATGGAGTTGATGAATGGTTACTTCCTGTTCCATATAATTATCAGGCAGTAGTTTCAATGAAAGATGCTGGGAAATGGAACTTTTCACTTCAGATAACCATCCACCCTGTCTGGCAAGAAAAATGGATGTCTATTTTCAACATATTACTGTGGATCAAGGCCCATGGAGGGAGGGCACCTTTTAGTAGGTTGTGAAGGATAGGATGGATTTGAAAAAGTGCCTGTCTAAATGAAGTTGTGATGGAATTTTGAAGAAAAAAACATGTACAGGCAATGTTGAGAAACCAGATTATTTAAAAAAGCTGATTTTAATACATATCCTTCAGGGAAAGGATTAGTGTTTATAAAAGGCACTCAAATGTAGTGGTTCATTTTTGATCCTATATGTCAGGAACATGTCAGGAAATGTTAATAAGGATTAATTCAGGAAGAATAAAATGAATATTTCTGTCTTAGATTTTAGACTGTTTTTAAACTAACCTATGATTTTATTATCTCAGTTCCATATTTGTAATTTTCAGTTTCTTTCTGAAAAGACTTGTGTTGTGCCAGTTGGTTATTATTTTGCATTAAAACCAGGAGAAATCAGGTAACAGCTTTGCTAGTGTTTACCTCTTGTTATAAATCCTGTTAAAATTATAAAGAGATTGGCTTTTGCAAATTTTAGGGAACAGCTCTGTTCTAAAGAATTGTGACAAGGCTCACAAGAGTTGATGTTTACCTCTCCTGTGTTAAGGACCATTAGAAACGAGAGATAAAAAATACTCAGTTTGGACAAAAGTATTTATTTTCAAATTCTGTCTTGTGATTAAAGCTATGGCAGTGTTTTGTAATATAAAAAAAATGGGAAAGTGTATTAATTTATCAATTTGTGAGGACTGAGAGAAGTGCTGTGTTGGACCTCCACCAATTTTGTTATGGTGAATGGGAAGGGGCTGTCAGTGTCTGGATTTATCTAGTCATTTCAACGTAGATATTAATTTTAAACTACTTCTACATTTAACTGCAACTTAAAAAGTAATAACTTTTTTCTTTATCAGCTTGTTTTTTAAAACCATATTTAGAACAAATCCAAATGAACAAGTCCCACGTTTTTTATTTTCCAACCGCATGAGGGGAGGGAATGTTTCTTCTTTTCAATTTCCCCTTTCATTCTTTTAAGAATTGGATGAAAAAAAAATCCAGATTCACCAGAGAATCTAAGCAAGTAGAATAATATCCTTGATATTATTCTACTTGCTTAAAGGACCACAAATTCTGTGGAATGTACCTATATGTGTGCAGAGGGAGCCAAGGGGTGAAATGAAGATTTTACGTGAAAATTATTTTTTAAGTGTTTTTCTTAGTGATTGGTATTTAGAAACATAAAAAATACCTTTACTGATAAATCCTGATGCCTGGTGTGAAAGTTTTATGCATGTGAAGAAGGAAGGTTTGACAGGTGGTGGCTTAGGGAGATGCAGCTGCCACAGGTGAGTGGAGTGCAATGGAACTGGTTGGATCAGCAGCTCTCCTGCCATGCAATAAATCTTCATTCAGCACTTGCAAGTAAACATTTGTGCCTTAAAAATATCCAACTGCAAGCAGTTAGTGATTTGTACCATGGAAGAGCTTAGAGTTTTCAGCAGTAGGTGGTCAAGAAAACCCCAGGAGGAGGATAACTATTTGTAATGGGTTTTGTCTGGCAGCCCCCAGGCGTGTGCTGAGACCACTGAGCAATTATTTCCATGAGCAGTGACACCACAGGGGCCTGTTCTCCTGGGGCTCCATCCCCTGAGGATGAGTGTGTGTGTTGATTTCCTCATCAGTGCTAAAGAGAGAAGCCAGGATGCAGCTTTTCAGCAGCAGCATTTCTGCTTAACCTTCCTACAGAAGGACAAATGACTGATGGACATCACAGGTGCTGTGTCCATGTGTAGAACCTAGGCCTGATCTTCAAACTGCTTCTATACTTTGATTTTAAGCACAGATAAAACAGATAATTTCAACACTTCAGTGTGGACATATCTTATGGTGTGATGTTCCAGTAAATTGAAAGTTATTTCTATTATAGGATTAAAAAAACAATGATAAACATCTCTATACTACAGATGAAGATTAAGGGTATAATACCAACATGAGATGATTAAAAACCCACTTGCTTATCATGTAGCAATAATTATCTTAGTAACAAGTATTTAATTACATTTCAGTTTTAATAAAATAAGATAATTTTAACCTTATGATAATATAAAGTACATCTTGAGTTTTTTGTTTAAAAATCATAACAATTACATGAAAAGGAGAAAAAAATCCAGTAACTTCTAATAGAGCAGTGTCTGAACCGAGATAAATTGTAATTGCAGAATTTGTTGTTGTGATGTGTGTTTTGATGGAAAAGTATGAAAAAGAGTTGTTCAGCTTGAAGCTATCTTTGTGTTTCTTTTGTGATGAATGACAAATGTGCTGGAACTCAGTTTGAATAGAAACTGAGTGACTAATCATCTGACATTTCCATTACTATTAATTTATATTTTTTGCAGGAATTCCATATTAACAGGGCTTCTGTTTTCAGGGGAATGAAGTGGTGGATTATTTTACTCACATCAGTTACTCCCATGTTCTGTGTATTCTGGGGAAATGAAGACATGATGAAGAAAGAAATGCCTTTAGTGGTGATATGATCAGAAGGATCATGCTTGCTGCATGCTGAGGAGCATGTTTTCTGCAGCCTTTGTGGGAGATGTAAGAAAGAGGGATTTAAGGGATGACATTTATGCATGTTTTCAAATATAAATTAACATTACCGTCCTCAGACCTCGGTGCTGCTTTTTCAAGTCCACACAGACCAGTTCACCACGATTTGGATATTAAAATCTGATGCTGCAGGTGTGCCTCAGTGGTCATTTTGCATCACAGTCTCACTATTCTGTTTACTGGTGGAAGAGCTGCTGGTGCTGTCGGGGTTCTGTGTGCTGGCATCCTTCCCCCACTAGGGTGTACAAACAGCCTGTGCAACTCCAGGCGACGGCAGAGACAGGATTTTAATTCTGCATACACTTCACTAGTAACAAGCCAGCCCAAATTAATCATCTTTCTCTAAAACAAGCAAGCAGGTGGAAAGATGTTGATTTCTGAGGCAGAAATTGCTCCCAAAAAAAAAAAAAAATCTAGAAAGCATCATGTTTCAGAGTAAATTAGAAGCGTATATTTCAGTCTCTGCAGCACCAGAAACTTGATGTATTGTAAATGTTACCATGCATTTCAAATCTCTTGAAAGCTGCCATCTATTATGATGAGATTAAAGGGCTGAGAGCCTCATTCAAGTAAATCTCATACAAATGTGAGTGGATCCCTTAAATGTTTTGAGTAGGATACTTAAAAGGTAGATATCTAGCTATACATATAGGAGTACCAATCATTATTCCCCTACTGGAGTTCACCTGAATATTTTAATGATAAATGGGATAGGAACTAGAGCCAGAATGTGTAACAGCAAAGTCCTCACAAATGACTGCTGATTTGATGACCAGAATTTCTATTTCCCCAGCTTAAGTTCCATTTAAAGGCTGACTTCCCAGAGGATCCTTGCTGTACAGTTTGATGTGAGCCACTGTCTACTTGAGCACATGTGGTGAGGGGGTCACTGGCTGTGTGCTGTGCTCCTACATCCTTGGTTCAGGGCTACCCTGCCTTTGAGTGCCCTGAACTCTGCAGCTCTGCTGGGGAATTGTAAACTTTACTGGGAGCTTCTGCTGGGAAAACTGGTTTGCTGTGCCCAGATTCTGGTGGTTGCTCTGTCCCAGAGGTGTGGCTGCCTTTGGAGGTGTATTGAGATGTGTGCTGTGAGATACTGAGGAGAAGGAGTGGTGGGGAATATGTGACTGGGCTGGTGGGAAAGTGCTGTGGGAGTAGGAGGAAAGGGAATGCAACTTGGTGTTGGTCTGTTCAGCCTTCTCAGGCCACGTGCCTGCTTGAGTTGAGAAGATATCTTTATGTAAAAGACCTACATTTTCTGTGCCCTATGCCCAGACCTACTGTATTGTTTTGGGTTTTTTTCCTGATGTTTTGTGCATCTCAGCTGAGAACTTTAATGATTTAAGGTTATCTATCTTTCCTGATATATGGCTTAATTTAGCACATTCAAATTCAACACCAGTGTGTGTGGCCTAAACACTTGAAAGCTATTTAGAAGCAAGAAAATGGAAATATAACACATCTGCTTTTCTGTCAGAAATTTTGTAGTTAGTCACATGAAGATACTTGAACATTAAGGTCAGTCTTCATGATTTGAGGAGGAGCAGGAGTTCAGAGTGCAGTGTAATGGGTCTGGTTGCACAGTTTTTGGAATGCATTATCAGCTCATTATTTTAAGCTGGTAACTTATACTTCAGCTGAAAAATCAAGTTAAGGAGATGCAAAAGGCATAACTAAAAATGTGGGGAATGCCAGTTTGTACTCTTATTTCCCAGCCAAAAAGAAAACCTTGCACTTTAGATCAGAGCTGTGAGCTTACTTGAGGCAGCACTGGAATAAATCAAATAATGAGCACTGGAATAAATCAAATAATGTGATGGAGAAGTTGGGAGAGAGGTGAAGTACACCTTCTCAAAATAAAGTTTTTCTTGTCTTGGGATTTTGTGCACTTTCCATTGTGTCCCACTCCTGCCAATTCCTCTTCTGGGACAGAGCTTTTTGTTGCTGCTGTGAAACAAGTTCTCCCAGAAACCAAGGACAGCCAAACTAACAGTGGCACACACATGCCTTCATTTTATGTTGGAAAATTATCTGTTCAGTTTTCTGCCTGAAGACAGGCCCACAGTGTCATGGGTCCTCTTCTGGCTCTCCCCATCATTGCTGGGCAGGGCTGGTGGCTCTGTCCAAGGCAGGAGTAAGAAATGTGAATCTGGGAAGCATTGAAGTGTATTGTAGGGAATGAGGAAATGAGAATCTTAAGGAGAGAGGCACACACCACGAGTTTGTTCAGCTAATTTGAACACTACCATTTTTCCAAGGGAATAGGAAAGATGCAATCAATTGACTGTTAATTTAATTATACATGCTTGGAGTGTTAATATTCTTAGTTTACCTTCTCATCTACAAAACAAATACAGCTTATTATTAAATTACCAGTGAAGATTAAGGCAGCTGTCTGTAGTGCTCTCTACTTGGGAATGCATGACTGCATGTATGATAATGTAGTTTTCAAGAAGAATGTAGTAAATATGCAAATTCTTCTCTTTTTCCCCCCTCATTTCTTAACTTTTGAGATTTGACTGTGCTAAATGTGTCAAAGTAATTTATTTTTCATCAGTGCTCTTCATCTATTTCTGTCACAGTTGACATTTCTGGCTGATTGCAGATACAATTCTGCCCCACTGTCTTGTCCAGCCCTGCTTTGCTTCATACAGAGCTCAGACTCTTGGGGGAAAAGGCCTTCTACCTCTTCTGTATTTGGAAATTCCTCAATAGAGCAGAGTCTCTGGGTGAATAAGGGAACCTTCTCCCTTCCCAAGCTTTCTTTTCATCCTTGTCTGCATGCCATGGTCCTGCTGGATGTGTGGGAGGTGGGCACTGCTCAGGTGGGTGAGAAGAGGCTGAGCACTCACCTTTGGAGGACAGTGTAGCCCAGACATGCTGGCTGAGCTTGCTTGTGCACTCACTTACTCATGGCCACCAGAATTTAAGTCCAGGCTTGTATCTCTGGGAAGTATTTTTAGGTGCTTATGCAGTGATTTTTGCCCCCCTACCCCTTGTTGACTTTTATTAGGAGACTTTTTTCTTAATTGAGAAAACTTCCTGATAATGCTTTCCAGATGTGGATTCCTAGTGCTTTTCTTTGGTTGTGTTCAAGATAGAGTTTTCTGATCCTGTGGTCTTCTGATTGCTTTTCCCTGATCACACAATTTGCATGCAGCTGTAAGGTTGCTTGAATAAGCCATAATAACACATTTTTGGTTTAATTTCTTTAAAATTCATTTTACACTGCCATGATTCATTAAAATAAAAACCACAGGAAAGTAGCTTGTGAGTGTAGTGCAAGACTGGGAAGAAAACAGAACCCTTGAAAAACAGTGATTAAAATCCCTGCACTTGACCAGCCCATATCCATGGGCACAGCAGAGCCTGAGTTAACCTGCTCAAATTTCAAGAAGACCCTTCCAGAAGAAATCTTTTCAGTCTCTGCTCCATAATTTTGCCTGTGTTATATTGTTTTGTACTGAGAGCTACCATGGACTGTATTGCTCTGTAATGGTAGTAGAATTTATTGAAAAACACTTTTTGGCTTCAGTGTTGCCCCTCAGTGCCAACTGGATGGTCTTGTGGATTTATTTATGTGTGGTAAGCACTTTGTCCTGGGTATTTAACTTGTGCTCTGAGCTGTTGCAGTATAGGTCTACTTTTATATCAGTATCTCAAAGGAATGTATTCTTTAATTCAGCAGAGAAAAGGCTTAATCAACTCCCAGTGATCAGAATTTAATTGAATTTGCTCAATTAGAAAAAAGCATTAAATGAATTGGAAAAAAAAAAGGAAATATAATACTGAAAAATTAAGCTTTCAGAAATAAATTTTAAATTAGGTAGCAAAGAACATTTTTATCATCTTCTCATTATTAATTAAAGAGGAAATCAGATTTAAATGGGTTACAGAATAATCTGACTGGGAAGCCTGCTGCTGTAGCCTCATGCCTACAGGGTGGGAGCAGCAGGGACAGACAACAGAATGTGTATAGCCTGTGTTGAACTGCTCTGGTTGAACTAAAGTTATTCTTGATACTTTCACCTTTACACAAAGTGCCCTTTCCTTCCACTCCCACCTTTAGAATAAATATTGGGAATACATTGGCAGGGTTATACTGGATAGAATCCTGTGAACTTACAAAGTTCTCCCTTAATATGTATGCACAAAAAGTCACAATATGCAGGGTTTGATTTTTAATCATTTAAAATGCTTTTAATAGTGTTGCCTAATTGATGTATTAGTTGCATTTATGGGGTGCTAATTTAATGGGAGGGAAAAAAAATACAATAGAGCACTTCTGTTTTTCTTGTCAACATAAAAGAGATACCCAGAATAGATGATGTGCAAGAATATTACATGACTGAAAATTAAGTCTAATTTTATTTATGGAATTATTGATTTTGATGCATGGTTAGACATGGTGGTACATGTATGGAGAATTGCATTCCTTAGGTAAAATTGGACAGGTAATGAAAGAATCTCTTACAATAACTCAAGCAATTGACAAGCATGCTGTAGTTAGACATGTGTATAAATGGGCACACTGTGTCTCTGGAGTTTGTCCCTGACTGTGGCTTGGCTCCTATTGTTCCCAAGCCTCTTGATCAAGGTACATAAAGACATGAGGAAATGTAGAAGTAACTCTGCCTCTTAGTATTTGCTTCAACCATCCCAACAAACTCTTCATGCATGTGCCTAATTTAATAAGAGTGGTCACTGCTAGGGAGTGCTTTTAATGAGGGCATGGCATAAAAGCATCTGAATAGAACAGACACAGATAAAGCAGAATTTGCTTCAGTGATGATCCTGCATGACTGTTCCTCTGGCAGTTATATAATAATTTAGTTAGATTAGCCCCATGTGAATGCTGAGGTTTTTTGGGGTTTAAAGGAGATACCTCATTTCCTCAAGATTTAACCTGAGATCTGTGTGAATGCTATAATTTTGAAGGTTGTATCAATACCAATAGTTTTCTGGTTACTAGAAAGCTGCTGGCTTCACATTGCTTTTGTCAGGTTTCTGATGAGGTTTGCACATTTATATAAATGTATGACTTCTTCAAAGACTGCTTGGAGATTATAAATTTTTTTTAAGAGAAATTGCATTTAAATCTATAGTTGTGGTACGGAGCTGCTGAAAGCAAAATCTGTGTTTTAATTTGGCTAGAAGCAAGCCTGATTACCATGAAATGCTCATGTTGGGTGTTTCTCAACTGAAACATGTCTATGGCCTCAAGTTTTGGGGTCAGAATGTGGCACTGGCTGCATTGAGCCTGCTCTCGCTGAAGGTGCTGGAGGCAGAAACAGCCCAGGGCTGCTGCTTTTCAAAACCTGCCAAACTTTGGGCTTGCCCATGGTCCATGCTGTGCTTTGGAGCGCCATACATGGATTTCTGAGCTAGTTAACAACCCAGCTTTGGAGCTGAGATCAGGCAGAGCAAAGCTGTGGCTGAGCTGCTGGATCCTGCAGCGAGGTGGGATAATTACCCTGAGTGTAATAGTGAGAAAATCCAGTTACAGCTCCAGGTCCTGAACTGAGAACAGCACAGAGCTGCACTAAGCTGCCTGGTGGTACTGCCATAAGTCTGAACTCCTGCTTTGCTTTGGTCTTTTATATCTCTTAAGTTCCCCCTTCATTATTTTCTGTTTGAAGATGACCTGAGGTTTTAGTACTTTCTGTCTTCTAATGCCTGGGGAATTTGTCTGCCAAAAGGAAAAGCAGCATTAAAATAAAACACAATTGAGGCTGCTTCATTGTTCTCTGGACTAAGAAATGCTAAATGTGAAACTAAAACCCAACCAGTTCTCTTTAACAATCAAATATATTTCTGAGAAATATACTATGTATATTTTAACACTAACTTTTGGAATATTTAATTTTAATGCTAACTGTAACTGTGATTTGCAATGTCTCCTGGTGCAATTTTTCTCTGTTAATAACTGCTCATTACAGCCAGCTACTATGTGATGTATATTATGACATAAACTTCAAAATTTAATATACACACAAGCATTTCAAGCTGCAGTAATTCTGGAGTCTCTGTATTTGGTTATCGTAAGTTTCACATACTTGTAACAGCAAAATCTAATGGCTGTGTAAAAACAATTCTGAACATTGTAAAACCTCAATGGAAAACATGTGAATTGCAGGTGATGAATTGGGGATAACCAGTGAAACTCAGGGTGACTTTGGAGGGGAGCAGGTTGCTCTGGGTCACTTGTAGAGGAGTATTTAGTGAGAATCCAACTATTACGAGGTGGCAAACAATTTACCTTACCTACAGGGAGGAATGAGACTATGAGAATTGTTGGTCTGTTTCTTGGCGAGTTATTTACCTAGTGGTGGTTTAGTGTTTGTATAGTTTACTGTTTTGTTTTATTTAGTTTAGGGTTATTGCAGTAGAAACAGAAGGTAACTGGGGCTGTGGAGTGGATGTGTAGCACAAGTGCAGAGGGTGCTGTGCAGGTTTGTATCTCTGCTCAGCTACAGGTGGAACTCTTGAGCTGAGGATTGTGTGCACACCACTTGCACAGACTACTCAGGGCAAATATCCTGACTGAAACCCTTCTGAACTTCTGTTCTCTTGCCAAACATCTGTGTTACTAAGGGTGGGAACAGGAAAGAAGTTTGCACGTTCTACATCTCTTTAAGCATTGCTTAAGTTGCTTTAAGTGATCTTTTATTTTCTCCCATGTGCTGTTCCTGGCAGACTCCTGTTCTCCTCTCAACCCCCATTGAGGCTGCCCCCTGGTTCTTTGAGATGCTTTTACCTTCTGGTTAATTTTTCCTTGTTTTCTTTTCCCTTCAGATCCCCATTTTCCCCTCTAGCATAAACACTTGCCTCTGTCACCTGAACCTCTGTTCCTTGCAAGGAAAGTGGAATTGTCTTTTCCATCCTAACACACTGTCAATATTGGTCTTCTTCCAAGGTCTTTCACTTGACCTTTTTTCCTTGCAGATCCTGAGTTTCTTTACACCTGCCCAAGGTTTCTCTCCTTGTTGCCATGGTTTAATATCTGCTTTTCTCAAGGAAGCTGTCTTTGCTTCCCACTGTTCCCCTGCGTTGCCTCTGTCCCATGTGCAGGGCTGCTCAAGGAGTGACCTGACCGGTGACATCCCCTCCCTCTGGCATCTTGGAAATGACTCCCTTTTCTGGGAGTTGGTGGAATTTGTAATGTAATATAATATATAATCTGATGTCCTCAGGGCTGCAGCTAAGCTAGGCACAGCCTGACATAAAAATAAAGGAGACATAAAAACATGAAAGTCATGGAGAACCTCTGAAAAGTGACCCTGTGCATCCAAAAATAAGAGGCTTTTTTTTCCCTTCTATGTTGTAATGATGTATGTGATGGTAACAATACACAGTGATTTTTATTTAAAAAAAAAAAAATTCATTTACTACAAAAATGCAAGGTCTGCTGCCCAATCCATGGTAAATGTAGTAGAACACTTTTATAAGGTTTCCTGGCTAAAGCAAAAGTCTATTTTAAAGTTATTAAAGTTCTATAATGAGCTAGCTTTCTAAGCTCACCGATAAAAGTACAATATTCTGTGGCTCAATGTAATAATTCAGTGAAATTAACCAAGTAAGTGGTCAATGAAGCAAATGATTAAAAAGCAGAAGATTGAAAAATGAAGATTAAGAAGGGAAAAAATTGTGTTTTCTATTACTGTACATTTTGTAGGTCATAATTAAAGCATACCACATAAAGAGTAAAAACACCCTTATAAAATGTATGAAATTATGTAGGAGTGCTTACATCTTTGCCTGCTGTATCAAACTATGTATGTGTTGCTAAATTTAAAAGGCTTAAAACAATTACAAGAGAATTTGCAAACAAGGGGAAAAAGGGCATAAATTTTTAAATGGTCTTAGGTAGCTATTCCAGCTTTTCTGCCTTTCTACTGGTTTGTTTTGGGGTTTTGTTTGTTTGTTTTTTTTTTTCCTATCTCTAGTAATGCTAATTGATTATCTTGTGCATTAAACAGATATTTATAGTGAGATTCACAGAACATATTTGAGCATTTTAAGGCCTTGTTCATCCCTGATGTCTTCAAACTCTTTGCAGCATTGGTGGCTGTGCTTGTGTGAAGAGAGCAGCTGCTGCAGGGCAGGGAGAGTCAGAGATCCTGCCAGAGGGGATGCCAGTGGAGATGTCTGGAAGTCAGCAGGAGCTGTAACTTGACAGCCTGGGCTATTTCTTTTAAAATTGTGGTGGTGTTCACAGAATGACCAGGTTGGAAGAGACTTTCAAGATCATCGAGTCCAACCCAGCCTGAACACCTCAACTAAACCCTGGCACCCAGTGCCACATCCAGGCTTTGTTAAACACACCCAGGGATGGTGACTCCACACCTCCCTGGGCAGAGGTCATTCCCGAAGTTTATCACCCTTTCTGTAAAAAACTTTTTCCTAATATCCAACCTGTATTTCCCTTGGCACAGCTTGAGACTGTGTCCTCTGGTTCTGTCAGTGCTGCCTGGAGAAAGAGCCCAGCCCCAGCTGAGCACAGCCACCTTTCAGGGAGTTGTAGAGAATGATAAGGTCACACCTGAGTCTCCTTTTCTCCAGGCTGAACACCCCCAGCTCCCTCAGTGGTTCCTCACAGGGCTTGTGTTCCAATACAGATATCGTTAGATATCATTGCTGCTCAGAAAATTCCTTTTGTCTTCCCAGTGCTGGTGGTGATAAACAACAACTTAGAGGCTCTCAGATGTGCATCAGTGTCACTTGTTGGCTGTGCTGTTTGACCTCATGCAAAGGCACTGCTGCAGGCTTGGGTTTTTTACATCATCTTTTGGTGTTGCCTCCTTCCAGTCACTCTTGTGTCTGGATATTTGCTGGAATACCCATAACTTTATGTACTTTGCACCAAGAGAAATGTTTAACTCTGTGCATAAAATAATGGCCTGGACTTTCAGTGTCAGGTTTCTTCAATTCCTGCTGGTGTCAGTGGAAACCATTTGAATTTAACAGAGCTGAATTTCAAGCCATTAACTGTGAACATGTAAACAATTGTCCTCAGGCAGTTGGGTGTAAATTTAATGGCTTGAGTCATGTAACACTGATTCTATAACCAATTAGGGACTATTACACAACAATTTTGATATTATTAATTTCTTTTAAGTAATATTTACCAGTATTTCAACACTATAGGTATTAGGGAGTCTTTGAAAGTCTCTGAGTATTCAGTTTTCATAATTAAGTGTGATTTTTGTGGTTCCCTTTAATATCCCAACTTGGGGAATTCAATTGAATCTAATTATGTTTCAATTGAAAATAAGATATTCCTCAGACCAAAGCTGTACATCAGGGCTCATTACTAAAGCAGCTCATTATTTTTAATGAGCAACTTCATTACATCTGATTCTGCAGAGAACAAGCCATAATTCCATGGGTGCTGAGAGTCTCAAAGTTTGGTAGCCAGCAGCGTATGAGTAACAGCCTGAATTGGGCAACAAAGATGAGGAGGGTTAAAAAACCCAACCCCTTAGGATTCTAACCCTGCAGGTGAGTGAGTCTGCAAAAGAATTTTCTGGTTCTTTTTTGTTGGTATCAACTTTATGGGGCTGGAATAGTTGTATATTCCTTCTGTGGTTATATATTCCACCTTTTAAGTAGTTTGTTTTAGAAAAGGAACAGCAAGAAAAATTCACAGCAGAACATATTTTTTCAGGGAAGTTCTACTCTGAAGAAGGAGGTTACAGCATTTCCCTGCCAATCTCCTGCCTGCTGGGAGTGTTACAATATGCGTTTTGTTCCCTAACACAGCATTTTTGTGTTGTGGCTCTGAATTAGCTCACAGATGTGTAAAGCTGTGTTGCCTGACAACTGCCTGGGGAGGGTACAAATTAGCAAGGCTTCAGGTAAACACGGTGTGAGTGCAGCACAGAGCAGGAATTGTGAGCTCCTGGCAGGAGCTCGGTGCTGTTCTGCTGCTCTGAATCTGCTGGGGATCCCCTGTGAAGGCACAGGAGCTCTGTGCTGGGAGGAAGAGCCTGTGATTGCAGCTCTGCTCCTGGATTTCCATTAATGCATTGTTAAAAAGCAACAGGTATTATTAAACAGCGAGGAAATAGTCAGAAAATGTGCTTACCTAGAAGTCTGATCAGCCTTTTTGTGTCTTTGTGGACATACAACCTATTAAGTTCAAAATGTGTATTTTCCACTAAGTTTTTTAGAGACTTCTAGCTTATTTCTTAGTGCTAGGGTCATAAAATTGATGATGTAGCATTTCTGGCTTTGATGCTCCAGCTGAATTCAGTATTTTAATAAAAAGTTGGCTAGTGGAATAGAGAATACACTTAATAAGTTTAAAGGTAGAGTTTGAACTGAATTTTCTTATGTTGGAAGAATCGCCTGAAGAATCAGAGAGTATAGAATAATCTTGATAAAACAGTGACACGGTCTAAAATCATCAAGATCTGGAAAGGTGGAGGTAAGTGCCTTAACAGAAGATGGGAAGAACTTGCTAGAAAGCAACAGAGTGTACATTCATGAAGGTGTGAGCAGAAAATAAAGTACATATACATCAATAGTTTAATGATGATCAGAAAATGAGGCCTGATACTTGCCAAGCTCTTTCCAAAAATAACAAAGCTTCTCCACGTTTGGGTAGAAGTTTTGAGTACTTTTCAGTGAAACAGGCCCAAAGACTTGTGACTCTCATTTCTGCTGTCTCTTCCTTTGTGTGTCATTTTAGGTTTATTGGAATCAGTAACTGAAACAAAACCAGAAAAGAACTTTTGTTACTGCTGTAACAAAAGTGGACTGAGTGGACTGTTTCTAAAATACCTGACTCACCCCCCTACTTATGTGGTTGATAAAGCAAAACACAAAGCATTTAATGTGCAATGCATTTAGAATTCTGTTTTTCCCATTTTAAGGAGGTTTCCTGTTGCAGAGATGTTCATGCAGTGTGTGAGCATTCCAAAATCAGAGTTAATCTTGCAGTACAGATAATTGCAGCACTGGAGCCACTGTGTTAAACTTTTATGAAGGGTAGTATAACATCTGTCTGAGGTCTCAAGTGCTCCTGAGGCGCTGAGCTTAAGTCCCACCTAATCTAGCAAAATCTTGCTTCAGTGTTACTGAGGATGACATAATTATCTCAATTATTATTATTTCTTTCCATCTGCAACTTCAGGCATCAGTTTAGACTGGGAAGTGTGCTGGGATCTCATGGAAAAGAGCCAAACCCTTCTTGCATTGGCTGCAGTGTCTGTCAGTGCAGTTTTGTGATTTGCTTTCTGTGACTGGAATTAATCACTGGCCACTGGCTTTTATGCAAATCCCTCAAAGCAGGTAAAAACCAACAGGAGAAGTACACTAGTAGTTCTTCCTACATACAAAGGAATCAGGTTTATTTCCTACCTCACAGGAATGCTTTCACTTTCTTTGAACTTCAAGTGCCTTTTTTCTGTCTTTTAAGCTCATGATAAAACCTTCCTACCTGGATATCTATTCTATTTATTAATTTCCTTATGGAATAGCAGAACATTTCTACAACATATAATCTTCTCTTTAAGTGATTCCTTCTCAACCTAGAGCTGAATGAACACAATTTTCATTCTGTTGAGAAGTTTCTTTCAAGTTTATTTCCAAATCAGAACATGTCAGCACTGGAATTGATCAGCAATGATGCTTTCTGTTCAAGAAGCAATTTTCAGTAGACTCAAAAGAGGTTGGTGTCTGTGGAACAAAGGCAGCTGATAATGAGCCCGAAATTACGTTTAAAAGGTGTATTTCATGCAGTGTTTTAT
The DNA here is from genome assembly GCA_013399945.1 of Ploceus nigricollis. Lineage (NCBI taxonomy): Eukaryota > Metazoa > Chordata > Aves > Passeriformes > Ploceidae > Ploceus > Ploceus nigricollis. Next base: position 184,891 of record VXBC01008927.1, on the reverse strand, counting down.
ATCCTATAAGGTGTAGTGAATACACATAATACCTCTGCAACAACACCCAGTAATGCAGAATTTCTGTTCTCTAGAAATCTTGGTATCTTGTGGTTACTCCTTGAAAACCAGCCTCTAACCCTGAAAAACTTGGTTCTTGAGCAGAGGAATACAGAAGTCTGCATAACACACATCTCGAAACCTTTAAACGTGATACAACAGCAGTCAGACCTAACAAAAACTAGTCTTTTCTGTCTGGATTTAGTTATATCTATTTAGTTCTGTGTAGATACAGGTTGTATGAGCCTTGAGGAATGCTGTAAATCTGTGTGATGAGAATTGGCCGTGCATTAGGACAGAGAATGTTCACTGCTCCAATCTGGATCTTCTGCTTCCTTCATCCAGCCATAGGCTCTGTAGCAGGAGTGTTTTGGTCTTCAGTTTTGGCACATCACCCAGTTGTTCCCACTAACCAGTGTGGAGCATCCTCAGATCTCCAGCTGGGCTCATTTCTGGTCAGATGGAGCAGTCATGCTCTCCAGGAGTGGAGCTGTGCTTTCTGACTTCACTTTCACCCTTAGTGACAGAAACCCCTCTTTCCTGGATTCTGAAAGGGAGATGGAAGAATGTTTTGTTAATTCAGTTTTTTTCTATTACTTTAGTGCCACTGGACATACAACCACCAGTCTGATAATTAGACTTGCATTTTGATACACATTCTATGGTAAGGAATTCTTAGGTGTTTAAAGATTTGCTTGGAATGCAACACATTTTGGAATTCATTCTCAGATTTTAAGAAATAGAGTACCTGTGTTTACTCCAAGGTGCTTTTAATGTTGCCTAATTGATCTGGGGTTTTTCTATCGTAGCCTTTAATCTCAGCAGGGATGTTCTATAGGAAAGGGTTGATCAGATTTGGGAACCAGTGGAAATACATATTTGAGTGGGTGTTTGTATAGTAACTAAGCAGAAAGAACTAGTTTCTCTCTTGGTCTTTATCTGACTCAGTGTAGGAGCCACAAGTATGAAAATGAGATATGCATATAAGAAAAACACAGTTTGAACAAGAATGATTATGTTTTAACTCATTTCAAGGCTATAGTTGGCTCTAATTAACATTCTCATGAGATATCTGTGCTTTGATTAAGATGGCAATCAAATACCTGATTGAAACACATTTGCCTTCAGTATCATCTAATGAACAAAAAAGTAGAAAATTGAGCCTTATTTTGCAAAGCAAGTCTGTTTGGTCCTCAACACCAAACAAAACTCTGCATTCAGAATGCTGAAGCAAAACAATCACACTATCCAGAATTACATATTACATGATATATGTAGTTAAACTTGATAAACTTTGTTAGTTGTCAGTTCTGTCCTAAAGGCGGTGAAAAGAAAGAAAATAGTATGAAATTTTAATTATTTTTTAAGAATAATCTGCCTGAGAAATGTGAAATTATATTGACATTCTACATTTTCTGTTTTGAAACTTCCTCTCCCGCCCCAGTCTCCACAGAATCCCCAGAGAAACAAGGAATGTGGTTGGATAAGTAACAATCTGTGAAACAGAAAATATTACTGTGGTCCTCCTTCCATGAGGAGGGAGTGAGAAAAAGTAATTGAGTGAGAAAAAGTTTAAAAATTTCCACAGATTTTAATAAAATGTCGCAGAAAGGAAGAAATAAAGTTTATAAAGCATGGACACAATCTTATGTGAAAAATTTGGAAGGAAGTTCTTTATAGGCAATTCATAGATTTGAAAAGTAGTTTGTTGGCTTCATTGAAATGGAAGTCATCAGTGGCTACCTTGCTTCAAAACCAGACAGAACTCAAACCCCAACCCCCCAAAATACCCCCAAGTGTTAAAACCTCAAGCACAGTTGAAATTTGTGGTTTTTTGTAATACCTGGCACACCACAAGATCTATAGAAGAGGAAGATGACATTACTATAGCATTTTTTAAAGGACTAATTCCACACTTGTTTGTATTTTTTGTTCAGCAAGCTCCTTAATGTGAGCCCTGCAAGTCTTGGCTGATGAAGTGGGACTCACGGAAGGAGTCAGTGTGACCCTTGTGGCCTGAATGAAGTCTGAATATTCAGTGGGAGAATTCTTACCAAAACAAACAAACAAAAAAACCCAACAAAAAACAAACCAGCAATAGGACAATGTGAGCTGTGATTTATGTGAATTAATAATGCTTTGCTAAAAGCACTTGTGTTTATCTTTTGCATTTCTGTGGTGAAATTATTTCTCCTGGGGTCAGAAAGGGCTGATGTACATTGTATATTTAAATCATGCAATACATGCATTTTATTTGGAGAGGTGGTGTTTCATATTTAGTATCCTCTATAAATAAGCACTGAATAAATCAGTGTTTGTGCAAGAACCTTAACAACATTTGTACCTGCCTGATTGCAAACTGGAGCATGGCAGATGAACAGCACTTGGAATACTTAACCTGAAGTATTTTGCTGTCATTTCTATGCATGAATATGTAAATGATTTTTTGCCATTTCTTCTCAGATCTAAGTGGACACTTCATCCTGATATGAACAGATGCTGGGTTTTTAAATGTGGTGGGAAGGGGTTGATTCAGCACCATCATAAGTTATGTATGTACTGAAGTTGCATGAAAGACTATTTATGTAGTCTGTGAATGACATTGCTTTGGCTTGAATGGCCCTGTTCCAAATATTCCAAATATCTATGGGTGTTCAAATCAAAGGATTGTAATGAAATGAAGACTGATATGCTTAGTTGAATTTTCAGGCTTAAAGTGGGACAGAAATATGGATTTCTGTTTAATGAAATAAATTGGTTCCTGTTGAATGATAGCAGAAGGCTCCTTTTCTAATTCCTTGCAAATAACCTGTAACATTTTTTAAACATGGACTTGATTATAAAAGAAATGGATTGGCATTTGACTTTCAAATGCATAATTCATCAAACTATCAAATGAATATTAGGTAAAACTGAGCTTTGTATTTTGAAATTGCTTCTATATGCAAAAATCAGACCTATACAGCTGTGACTTAAAATGAAACAAATGATTCCTGCTAATGCAGGTGTGTAAAAGAGGTGGTGAACTAGCAAACTTCAGTGCCAATGTTATACATAATGCACCTAATCTGCTTGAAAAATTTAAGTTTTAGCAAGGCAGGAAAAGAGTTCCTAGACTGGCTCATAAAGGTGATTTTCTGAATGTGTTTATAATATGAAATATATAAAATGGTTATTAATTAACATAAATGGTATTAATTTATATTTGAGCTATTTTATTCAATAATTATATTAAAAATAAGGGATTTAAATTTTTTATGCCAAGTTCTGATTTTAGGTATGCAGAAATTCTGAAAACATCATAGTTTTCATATCAGTTTTTCTTGTTTTGTGCTAAGAGTCAGCTTTATTCAGAAATTCTTTCAAATATCTTATAACAGATCAAAAGTGGGTTGGGTCTAGGGGAAATAATTATTCTTAATTCATCCTCTTCAGGCTGAATTTGCCTTTTCTTTGTGTGAGTGTGATCCATATTGTTCAATTTTAGTGAGTCCACTGATCTCAGCTGGAGTGAGCTGCAAGAGGAGAGCATTGACCCCACACTTCTCCCCTTCTCCCAGCATGTCCCACTGGCTGCAGCTCCTTCAGGGGGCTGGAAACCCTGGATAATCACTTGAACTGATCACTTTTGTTGATGGGTTGCTGACAAAAAGGAAGATCTGGGTGTTCTGTAGATGTGTATTGAAAATTAACAAAAAAATGCTATTTCCAGTGGCAGTGAAGTCAACAACCTAGTGAATTCCTAAGCACCTTATGGAATGTTCTTGCTCAGTTTGTGTATTATTCTCTAAATAGAACTTAATGGGTAATAAGCAAATGCTGTAGTTGAGGTGATAAGAGACAAGACTCAAGGAAAAAAAATTGTGCAAACGTGCAATTCTGTGCATTTTTGAGGAGGACAGTTCCATTGTTGTTGAGAATTAAATAGACTTTTTGAGCAGAGTTTTTGGAAAGAAGCATGCTGATTTTTTAGGTGTGCTGTTTGGTGTTTCCCTGGGAAAAAAATGTATTAGCTGAGTAGTGGGAAAGGGGTTTTTTGCTAAATTTGCATTTACTGGTAGTTTGTGTTAGCAACTGTTCTAGTAGGTAGTTTTAACAGACCAAAAGAAAAGGAGCCTGAATCAAAAACTGAGTAAAGGGAAAGATTTTTCTTAAAGCACAACTTGTAAAGAGATGCTGCTGTGTAAATTGTACTCTGAAATTCAACAATACAGGCTGTCATGCAAAAAGCCCGATTTCAAGAGCCAGCTCATGATGGGCAGGGGGCAAACTCCATGGAAAAATGTCAGAATTTGTGGTTAAGTTAGCAGTGACCTTGTGCTCTGCCGTGCCAGGTGGGCTTGTCCTGCAACAGGCAATGCAGACAGAAACAAAACAGTGATTAAAGCAGGTGCCCAAGTAGCACTTGGCCATGGAGAACCAGAGGAAAAAGGGAGCTAATCATTCTGGGATTAGAGTTTCTTAATGTAGTCTGTGGATTACTGCAGCTGTAAATATTCCTTGAGAGAGCCCTGCTGCCAGGGCCTCGGTGATGAATGGCCACCCTTGGAGCTCTCCTCTGGGAGTGTTTAGAAACTGTGAAGGTAGAAATAGAATAAATAGAGCACACTCCCTTTCCCATAATTTATCCTACCTTTGCACGCTGAGTTTTTTTATTAGTTAGGGTTTTTTTTTTTGCAGTGGGAAAAATATAGAAAAGACCAAATAACCTTCAGCCTTGCAGTATCCTATTCTTGCAGCTTCTTTTTGACTTGTGTATCATGGAGGGTTGCAAGAAAGGTGCTACTGGGTCAAAGAGTCATAATTTTAGAAGCTCCTTCACCAGAGGTACTCTGAGAACATATGCATTTTCTCCTTTCCTCTCCCAACACTATATCTTTTGATAAATGTTTACATTCTGAATTAAATAAGTGTAGATTTGAGAAGTTTCTGAAGTATTTTAATGAACTGTATTGGCTAATAGGAACCGCCTAGATTCCTATGGATTCATGGATTTAAATAATCTCCATTTGCTCGAAGTGGTAATGGTAGTAACATTTTAGAGACAGCAGACAGATGCAGAAACTGTGGTACATGAAAACGAAATTTGTTTTAAATAGCATACAAAGATAAATAAAAATGTATTTGTTTAGATGCATGTTGTATTTTTGTTTCCAGCATAACTACATTTAGTTAAAGATTACTGGAAAATGACTTGCAGAAAAAGAGGAAATAGTAAATGTGTGTATACTTAGAGCATGAGTTCTCAGAGATCGTTGGTACCTTTAAAAGACAAAACTAAACACTAAAACTACTCTAAACTTCAGATATTTAGGGATTAGGAAATTACTCTGCCTTGCTCTTGATAAAAGCCTTGCAGTGGTTCTACCAGTTTTCTGGTTTTGTCTCCTTGTGTATCTCGAGCTTCTGGTGCTCTCAGTTGTGATGGTTTACCTTAAACCACAGGAGTTAAAGCAGCGTGACTTTTTCTGCAAATGTGGAGCACACACTGACTGCAATTCCCACAGCAAGAATTCACTAAGGGGTGATTTACAGAGGGGTGCTATCAGGAATTTTGACAGCTTGGATTTAAACCTCCATCTATATAAGAATTACTGCCTGCACTGCAGTTGCATGAAGGAACAAAGTACCAGCTGATTGCAGCTTGTCGACAACGTAATGGCTTTTTTAAAAACATCAAGATATTTTAGAAATGTCAATTGCAATCCTTTTATTTCTTTTTCCCTTCTAGTGAAATGTTCAATTAAAACTCAGAAAGGTTCCATGGTAAATAGATAACTTAATTAAAGAGATCTGTTACAAGGGACACCAAGGTTCAGTCTTTGTTCACAGCAGAGTAGGGACTGACATTGTAAATGTAGTCCAAGCTGGGAGTGTGGAAAGAGGATACTTCCTCAGGGCAGTCTCTAATTTCTTCCCCATTCCCTCCAGAATTATGTTAAAAATATTTCTCATTTCCAAATTCAGAATAAAAACATGTCAAAAGCTCAACATTTTTTGTTTGAAATAGAATTCTTGGATTCTGGCCAACTCTCTGCTTATATTTGTGGTGACTACTTAATCTTTCCTGCCGTAAGTCCTGGTCCGGGAAAGCCACTAAGGGTGTGTATAATATGATCTGAGGAGTCTCACTGATTTGAGTGGGGCAATCCTGTACACCTTGTATTTAGAGTGATTTGGGGAATCTAAACACATACAAGCAGGTAATCAGGAATCTGCTCTAGGAGCAGTATTTAGTGCCTTCTCAACTGATACCTCATGAAATGATGGAAATAACCCAAAACTATTTTTGTGTGGATTTCAGTATTTCTGAAACTTGATTAGCATCTGTAGTAACATCCCTTGCCTGTTCCATGGAGCAGTTTGGAATCTGTGCTGCACAAGGAGAGCTCACAGAGCCAAGAAGGTGCATTGTATTGCCTGTGTTGTGGCTCTGGCATTTAATTGATGTACTGCAGGCTGTCAGCTGACCTTGTAATTCTCATATTCTCATTCTTCTTCCCCTGTACAACTGGTTCATGACGTGTATGTGATTTAAATGCCTGCTTCCTTTCTACAGCATCCTTTTTCCTAGCCTGTCCATTAAGTTGGGTGCCTGTGGTGGTTTTTCTTTTGTATGTGCTTTGCTGCCTTATCGTACTCATGTTTTTGTTCACCAGCATAAACAAATAGAAGTCTGGCTGTATTTTCCTTTTTAGATATCTTCTTAAACTGTGTATCTTTAATGCAAAAATTTTCTGCACACTGATATTTAAGGTCATAAGGATTGCTTGTGAGGGAAAAAACCTCTAAAAATTAGAACAACCTAAAGCCTCAAACTACTAGGTGTGCTTTATTTTTCAGTAGAAAAGCATCAGCTTCTGAAACTCTAAACTGAGGTTCCTTCCTTTCCTACAGACTATGAATTTTTCAAAGTGGAGTGATCAACATGTTCTGAGAAACAGTACCTATTTCTGAGCATCTGAAAGCACTGAAACTACTACCAGAATAAATTATCACCCGTAGAAACATGAGTATAAGAATATTATTAGTTGATTTGCCTCTTCAATTGATTGCTGGCTCATTTTTCCTTCTATTCATTGCAACTTTTCCTGAATAGATACAAACTTTAAAAGGGAATGGGACATTACAGTAAATATTGCAATTCAAGCTTGGAGGCAGATTATTTAACCAGTCCCTCTTACCCAGAAGAAAGTGACTTTTACATTTGGCATCTGTGAGAAATTAGTTAACTAATAATGATCAGCCTGACAAATAAATATTGGGACTTACACACACCTGCAAAATATATCCATATGTATACATTTATGTATAGTATACACCTAGGCATATTTTAAATTCAGGCAACTATCACTAAATACTAAACTGAATATGATTATTTTTATTTTCCTTGGGGAAAATAATTGTTATATAGTGGTAGAGTTAGCAAAATAGATGTCTTTGCTAGTTTTATTTACTTCTGCAGAACTCACTAAAATGAGATCTCTTGCCTGTGTAGGATATTTTGTTCTAATATAATAGAGAGTAGAAAAAAATGGCTAAACTACTCTAATGATATGCTGTGTCCTGCTATCCATCTTCCTGTTTGGTTTCCTGAGCTGCAAACATTTTAGGCCGATGATTGTAATTATCTGTTTGACCGTGCCTGAAACAATACAGCATAGGTCTCAAAAAAAAGACTGACAAAATAATCACTTCATAAGTTAAAGCTGTGACTCTCCTTGTGGGTCTATCATTTCAAAGTTGTATTTAGTTGTTTTTCATCTGTATTTATGTTTTGGTGTTGGGACCAGCATCAGTATTTCTGCCTTGAGGGTCAGAATGAATGCTGCTGAAATAATTGAAGAACTGCAGATTAAAAATGAGGCTTTCCCTATGCACATTAAAGATTTTGCTTTTGTCTTGGAGTAATTTATAAAACCTACTGTTTTGGAGCTATTGTTAATTAGGGTCCTTGCTTCCTTCCAGCCCAGCTGCCCTCCCTTTACTGTAACCCTGGTCAGTCTGGGGAGGGCAAAGTGGCTGTTCCCTTCCCCCCACCCTGTGTGCAGCAGACAGCTCTTCTTGGCTGAGAACAGGATCCTGCTTCAAAAAAAAGCCAAACCAAAACCACTAAACAAACAAACAAAACCCAGGTGAGACTTCTTCCTCTTGGGAATGGCCAGGACTGACACTTTGAGCCCTGGCTGATCCTTGAGGAGATGAAGGAGAACAAAGCTACCACCATCCTGAGACCCTGGGCTAATCTGGTGAGCACCATGCTCTTCCCTGCCTCTCAAAGCAGGCTGCAATTTTGCTGAGTGTATGGACAGTCCTGACTGAATGAAATGGCAGAAATGAGAAAGGAAACAGGCATTTCTTTCCCTCCTGGAGCTGAGCCAGCTGTCACTGTGAACACGTGTGAGCAATAGCATGGAAGGTTCACTCCAGCTTCTGTATTTTATTTTTTACTCTCCCTCTGAGAATCTCATGGAACTCTGTAATCCTCTGAAATTTAACATGCCATTCCCTGAAGTACTCTCTGTGTCCCCACTTGTAACTTATCTGTTACAATTTGGAATTTTAGGTGCATCTCAGCTGCCTTTAAGGCAGGTAGAGCTGGTTGGGACTTCAAGGAAATGAAGCTTAATAAAAGTTTATAGGCCCTGTTTTCAGCCATCCAAAGTGTAAAATTACCCTCTCAGCTGCTAAGTGTGCTGGAAGCACAGGAGGTTGTGTTTTGGGGTGGAGAGGTGAGAGCAAGGCTGTTGCAGGATGAGGAAGAAAATGGCAGTGGGGAGAGGATGGATGGAGGGAGCTGTAAATTCAGACCTAAAGCTCTTGTACCACATGCTCTGAGATACACCCTGAGCTCCTTCGTGGCACCAAGTGTCCCTGGGGGCAGAAGCACCCTTGAGCCCAGCTCTCAGGCTCATTTTGCTGCCCTCAGCCACCCACAGACCCACATTCTGCACAGAGACAAAAAACCCTAAATAACAGAACCCAGTGCATTTCATTTTACAAGTTCTGGGTAAAGCAAAAGGTATTACCAAGACCTTCTTTAGTGCAGAAACCTTTAGTTCATACTTGTGTGGAGCATTTTGAAAACATGAGCACACAAAAAAAAGCCCCAAACACCAAGCCCTTCCTCTGATGAGGGCAGCGGTAATTAGTGGTGTTGTTCTTGCAGAGTGACAGTAACATAGTGGCTGTTTTATCTGCCCTGTAATATGTAATGAGCATTCCATTTGGATTGTAAAACAACACGATGGATGAATTGGGCTGTATCGATTGAACCTCTGTACCAGTCAGGAATCATTTGGTTCCTCAAGCTTTTATGCCTTCAAAGCAGGAATTAAAAAATGGTTTAATTAGAATGTGGGGAACTATCCCCTGCAGTCAGCATCTGCTAACAATAAAGATAAAGGGATTAAAGCAGAAAGACTTGTTAAAGGCTGCAGGAAGTCATGAAAGACCACATGAAATGGTGGTGTTCATTTCTTTATCAGACTCTATGATTATTTTCACTATTTTTTAAACTGGTTTACTTTTTTTTTTAGGTTTTCCTCATCTAATTATAGTATCTTCTAGTTAATCTACTATTTTGCAATGAATGGCCATTTTCTTAAAGAATTTGACTTAAGTTGTCAGTATTTAATTGAAACAAAAATATTTGGAAATCTGGTATATAAAGAACTAAATCAATTAGTTCAAAAATAATCATCTTTTGTCAGTAATCTCCATGACCAGCCTCTATCTAATTCTATTTCTTCTACAAGTTAAAAAAAGCAAACCAAAGCAGAGCTGAATCCTTTAGAAGTTAATGGGATGTCCCCAGGGATGTGTCCTTTCTACTTCTTGCTGTTGGCTTTTCCACAGAGCTGTTGACCAACCAAAATATCTTTTTATCAAACTTAATTTTCTCTAGGGTACGAGCATGCTAAGGAAAATAGGTGGGAATTAAGACTCAATGGAGAGCAGAAGGGCAACAGTTTATTTTGTGTTGTGCATTTTGGAGCCTCCTCATGCAGCTCCTGCCCCCAGGAGCTCAGCACTGGCCGCTGCAGCTCCAGGTGCCAGGAAAGGGGAGAACCNTACAAAGAAAAAATTTGGAAGTTTTCTGCTATTTGCAGTGTAATGCTTTATGGAGGCTGTAATTAAAATGTTAGTAAATAAAAATAAAATAGGCCTGAAGTGTTACAGTTCCTATTNTTAATTTTCTCTAGGGTACGAGCATGCTAAGGAAAATAGGTGGGAATTAAGACTCAATGGAGAGCAGAAGGGCAACAGTTTATTTTGTGTTGTGCATTTTGGAGCCTCCTCATGCAGCTGCTGCCTCCAGGAGCTCAGCACTGGCCACTGCAGCCAGGCCAAGCAGGGCTGCAGCTCCAGGTGCCAGGAAAGGGGAGAACCAGCAGGGCTTCAACAAAGATTAAATCAAGAAAATTAGTATCACTCCAGGATGATACTTGTCCATCTTCAATTCTGATGCTGGGGGGAAGATTGGAAAGGAGAAGAGAGGGATGTGTGCTCAAGTAATGAAATTTAAGATGAAGCACTAGTGATTTTTGGTAGACTTTGTTGAACACCCTGGGACAGGGATGCAGGGATGGCAGAGGATGTTACCTAGCAACTGCTGGAAGGTGGTTAACTCTTTGGTACCCATCCTGTCTGCCTCCCTAATAAACTGAGAGTAGAAGCTGAATTTCCACAGAGAATAAAAATGGGAAGTTTTCTGCTATTTGCAGTGTAATGTTTTATGGAGGCTGTAATTAAAATGTTAGTAAATAAAAATAAAATAGGCCTGAAGTGTTACAGTTCCTATTTAAACTACTGTAACTATTTTAGGGATTGTGTGTAGGTTGTTTACAACATTTTAGGGTTTGTGTGGAGGCTCTTTATAACCATGACAGACATGTCTATCACCAGCTATAATACTCCTGCATTTCTGCAGCATGAATTTCTCTAACATGTAACATGCATGTGATGTGAGTCATTTACTCACTGTCTGCAAATGTGAATCTCTTGAAGATCTGAGATTTTTTTTTTTTTTTGCTATAAACAAAAACTATAGAATACATCAGTCCCATATTGTAGATCAGACTCCCAAGAGGAATCAAGATTCTCCAGTTAAACCAGTTAAACACAGTAAATTCATAGGACTTAAACCAATTGAAGATGTAATTGGAAATATGACATTACTGGATAACAGAGCTGGTGTTGAGATGGAAATTCATTTTAGATGGTTTTAACAGGTTTCTAAGTAAGAGCTTGTGAAATGTGTGGAAAGAGGGGTGGGATAGTAGAGAATACTCAACTCTGAGTATTCTAAACCAAAATAAAGACAAAGTGATCTTAACTTACACTGATATACTTTTCCCTATGATAGTCTGCTCAATATCTTTGTGAGGGTGTTTGGAGATATAGTATTTTTTAAGTATTCCCATTGCCATATGTGTTTTATAATTGAATGAGCATATCTGCAAAGAGGCACCAGACAGGACAGTCCAGCAAGTCCCCTGTCAACAACAGGGGCAGGAATCTAACTGTCCAGTGGGTAGTTAGGTGTATATATAATCTTCTATGTTATATATAATAGTGAAAGGAGAGAGTGTTATACACAAATAAACACAATTTTTTTTCCTGGTAGCATTCCTATATTACTGTATTAGCTGCAAATTCAGCACAGAGTTGCAGGCAGCATGTCTTAGTAGTCTGTAGTTATTAGAGCTGTTGGTTTGTGAGCCTTCATTTTTCTAAATGTTCTCATGAAAACTGAAGTGCAGAAAGTTAAATGATTTCTCTCATTTTATTTATTTTTTTGGTTCTGCTTGCTTGCTTTTATTTGTTTTCTTAACCTCTTACACTTTCCTCTAGGTGAGCAGGGATTTAATAATAGTAGGTTTTATTATGCAAAAGCAAAGATTGGCTGAAAACAGGGATGAAAACTCCAAAGAATAATAGAACAGGATGTGCTGGTAGCTGCATAGACAACTTTAAATTACATCAACAGACTGTAATGTTGTTACTGTCTCTATAGCTGAATATTGACTTTGATTTTGATTGCTTGAGCTAATATTTTGTTACAATTTCTCATGTGAGAAATGTAATTGAAATTCTAACTTTTGGCATGTCAAGTATTGCTCATGTTGTAGGTGACAGTTTAGGAGTCTCATGCAAGAATATTTTTTCTTTATTCTTTTTATTATTATTCATGATTCTGACCTGGCTGGCTTTGCACTGAAGCAGAGTAAACGTGTTCAGCTGGATCTGCAGTTCTGGTTTACTGTGCCTGTAATGGAGGTGGTCCAGTCCTTCATCTTGGCAGCAGTTCTTTCAGGTGAGCTGGGAAGATCTGAGAGAGACTGAGAGCAAAAAGGACTTTGTGTTCATCTTATGTTTGCAGTAGCTGATGATGACAAGGAAATGGTGGGGTGGTCATTGAAATAATTGCTCCTGTTTTTAATCTTAATTTTGAACCCAAATATAAAGCTTTTCAATTTGTGATTTTCTTTGGACTGCAGTATTAACAGGGAGCTGTTTTCAGGAAATGTTTGTCTGTGGAGGGATGGTCACTGTAGTTTCACAGAGGTCCCAGAAGCTCAAAGCCAGAGCAGTGCAGGAGCTGCAGTTCACCTTCAGCTGCATCGTGCAAGCCCCACAGAAACAGAACATAATGGAGCTGACAATTTATTATCTGAAGCATGGCACAGCAAAACATTTTGTCCAGATCTGTAATTCCAGTACTGGGAACGGGACACACCTGAAAGTTGGGGTGCTGACCATATCATGTCCACTTTCAAACCATATTTCTCCAAATGAGTTAATTCCTCTGAGCAATTTGACTGTGGAAAGAGCAGCTCTTTGAAAGAGGGTCATGGATGCTATCATGGGGTCCAGCAGATTTCATTCAGGCTGCACTGGGGACTTGTTCTGTGGTTTTGGGTATTCCACATCCACCTTACTTCAGCTCCAGCACTGCAGTCCCAGTAGGTTATATCCAACTTTTTCTAGGCATTTTCCTCCACAACTGAGGCGTGTATTGCAGCTCCATTGTTAGTTATTGATACAGGCTTTTGTCACACTCTACTTATTATTTTCTTGACTTCATGGGATGCATTTAATAAGCTTAAAATTGGACAGTTATTGTACATATTTTTATGGAATGACTGATTTGTATTCAGACTATCTTAAATGCCTGTGTATGTTCTCTGTTTTTTCAAGACTCTTTCTTGGAAACAGCTATTGGAATTGGAGATGATCTATATTGAAGGATCAGATGTTATAGGAGAGTCTCAGAAATAGATTTTACTGAATACTTCCTCATTGCAAATTTAAAAGCATGACATTTTGAGATTAATAATTTACTAAAGATCTTGCATTTAAATTTATAGTATAGATTTTTAAAAAACAGGCAGACAAGACTGAAGTCTTAAAACATTTCTCAAACATAAGTTTGAAATGCATCAGTAGTTATTGAAGACAGTCATGGAGACAAATTTCAGTTTTAAGGTGATATAGACAAACTTGCTTGCCTCCTTCTGCATTATGCTTTCTTGTTTAAGTATATTAGAATTTTTGAAGCTGTACTGATTAAGTGGAATCAGGATGTTCTGGATGTTGATCTTTCTTTTCTGCTGATTCAGAGAGTAATAAACAAGATACAGAAGGACAGAAAAAGGCTGATATTAATTGCTCCTGCTTAGGAGCAATTTAGGAAGGCTGCAAACAAATTCAGCCATCCAGAGCCATCCTTCATTCCCTAAGTTGGAAATGCTCAGTGAGGAAAGATGTGTCTATTCACTCCATCCTAACTGCGGGTTTTTTTCCCCTGTGACTTTTCAGGTTATTTTTCAGGCTTAGTGTTTTTGCTAATGTGAAATTTTGAAAATAAGGCACAATTTTTATAACAGTAATGTAAAGGAAAATTTTCATCACATGCTGTGTGACATCAGAATAAAGACCAGGTTCTCTCTCTCCTTACCGGGTTTGGCTAAATGAGAATTACTGATGATTCTGTCAACACCATGGAAGTCACTGTTGCATTTCAAAGGCACATCCCAATGTAGAATGTTAAATTGCACTAGGACAGTAGCAAATGTTTTTCTGTGACTGTTTGAAATGCTAAGCTACACAGATTTCTTTCCTTTCTGATTTTTTCTTATTGTCCGTTCACAGACATTAACACAGCTCAGGCTTAGAATATAACATGACATGAGGCAACAGCAATATAAAAGAGGTCTTTGAAGCTGTTTCTTTTTATCATGCTTTGCCCTTAACAGGGTTTCTGTGGTCTAATTCCTTTGCAGTTCTAAAGAGAATTACGTTTCAAGTTCCGTAATTGCAGCAGGGACTTGAAACCTTGTTTAAACAAATACATAAAAAATCAAGTATTGTGTCCAAGACTGATTTTATTATCAGCTGGTATTGATGGTGATGTACCAAGATGTATCAAGAAAATGTTTTGAGTACTGCACAAAAATTCAGTTTATAATGAATATCCATGGAAAATACAACAGATGTTAAACCACTTTGACATATGCTTCTAGACCTCACTGAATTGTATTTGGGAAGTTCTGTGCTAGCATGAACACCTAAAACCTCATAAACCTAATGTTTTACAGAAGCTGAATTACCACGTTCATTGCTAATTGTCTAAAATGTGAGGATTGTGATGCTGCTTTGTCTGCGTACTTTTATAGTACTAATGTTAATTTAAATTTACTCCTAGTTTGCCTTGGAACTGGAGAGGGGTGGTGTATTGGGCAAGAACACTTAAGCCAAGTGTAATACATCCAGACCTCCTTAAGCCTCCCCAGAATGACACATGTGCTGGAATCCCTCAAACAAGTTGAAAATTTGATGGCACCAAAAGTGCTACATTTGTTTGCATCCTGTCTCTTATTGACCTACTGATCTTTTCTTCTTTCATTATGAATATGTTATATTCTAATGGCTAATTTTTGTTGTTTCCCTCTTTGATTGATAAAACTCATAGAAGACCTGTGTATCCAACAGCCTGTCATTTAGATAGATGGAGAAATTACTGAAAACCAGCACAGCTTTGTCCTGCTGGAGCACCTACAGGTGTTGTGCCCAGTTTCCCTGAAGGAAACATCAGTTCCAGAACTGCTGATGCTGACAACAGTTCAGGGCAATTTGTGGTTCAGATGTGAAGTCAGACTACAGCCCTTTTAAAGAGCAAGCATATTTAGTGTATTTGAATAAAATGCTACAGTCATAGGAGGAAAAAAAAAACCCTGATTGCTCATGAAGTTTTCTGTAGAATTAAGTCAGGAGTTTTTATCTTCCATGCAAATTTCTATTATAATTTGGCTTTTTTTGCTTAGAAGCCTCAAGCTCTTGTATGTCCCCTGTACCCATTGCTTGTAGGCACTCAGACTCTAAAATAGAGCATCTTATTTTGTTTAATGGTGGGAAAAATCCATTGAGCAGTATTATTCTGAGAGACAGTGGATGGCACTGTTGGTTTGCAGCTATGAATCTACAAAAATGAAGCAGGACAGGACAACCTTAATAAAACTGAAACAAAAACCACTCTACCACTCCCCCTGAAAAACAAACAAAATCCCCTACTCCATCGCCCCCACAAAAAACCCAAAATCAAACTAAACCATAAAGTAGTGTCTTCTTAAACTGAATAATTTTCAAACTATGCAACAGCACTCATAAATTCTCAGACAGATGAAGATAACATCTAAGATTCATAAGCTAAAAAAAAAAAGGATACAAAATTGGGTTGCTTCTTTCTGTTTGTTTGACACTGGTCTTGTCAAAGGAGGAAGAAAATCCCAGTTGGCTGAGGTGGGCCTTAGTGATGGTAAATTAATTTAGCTGGAGCACTGGAAGAGCAACACACCCTCAGTCCAGGCAGGATTGTCAGTATTTGTGGGGTTTGAGGTTTGCTGCAGCAAGATCACACCTGTGCAGACAAGGAAGAGAAATGTGTTCAGTCATTTGGAAACTACTTACAGATGTTGTGGAGAAAATAAGGTGTAGTTTTCGTGTCTGGTTGTGGAGAGGGGGAGGGAAGGCTGATGTGGTCTTGGAGGTTACTAAGAAAAGAGCAGCATGGATTTTAAGACCTTGGAATTGTACTGAGCTTTGCATCAAGGGATTGGATTCATTGGAAGGTTTGATTCTTTGGTTTTGATAAGACCAAATGCACCAATTGTTTTGTCCGGTTTTATTCTAAAGTGTGAGGTACACGTTCGACCAGTTTGCCCTGTAGAAGTCACATCTGGGCATGGCCAGTCTTGTGGTGAACGTGTGGTGATCTGTCCAAATCACGTGCACAGGAAATCCAATACTGAGTGAACAACTTACCATTTATTGTCTCAATGCCTTTATGCTTGCTTGTCAAACACCAAAATTCAATTCATTTTCTGTCATGTAAATGTCATTTAAAGAGAGACTGAAACTATTAAGGGGAAATATCACAAAAAGATGAATAAGACTGTCATTATCACTAATCTTTGTTTCTCATAGTAGCAACATATCTAAAGAGAGAGAAAATTTATTTGTTTAAGTTTTACTCGATTTTAAAGTTATGAATTTGATGTTACAACATTTCTACAGTCCAGCAAATATCTAGGCCCTTGAGATTTGTGTAGATGCTTGATAGCTCACAACCATGCAGTGCTGTATGTATTTTATCCTTCTTTAGAAAGACAAAGCCTGTTTAGTTTGTAACAGTGAGGGGAAGAGCCCAGTTGCAATTATGAGATATTATGGCTTGACTAATTTGCCACAAAAATAAACCCAGCGGCTGGAATGAGAAGTACCCTTGTGAATAATAGTAAATAATTGAATTCAGCCTGGTGTAAATAACACGAGAGGATTTCTTATAGAGAATGAAAGACAGGATATGAGCTATGAAGTTATCATTCAGAAATTTGGGGTTTTTTATAATTTGTGCTTCTAAGGGGATTAGCATCAAATCAGGTTCAATATCATTGAAATTCAACCTGTTGCTCATTTTGTCAAAGAAAAAGACCCAATGGAATTAAGGAAGCTGTTTGCTTCTTGCCTAAATGTGCTGTTTCATTGAAATGTGTGTTTGTGTAGGGCAGTTTAGCTCTTCAGTTCACTGTCCACCTCATTACAGATAACACATAGAGACCCAGTGAATGCAAAGGGAATGGCTAACTCTTTGCAAGTTCTTAATTCTTTTAAAACAAAAGCCCTGGGTAAGTCCCAGGGATGGCAGAGGGGTTACAGGTAAATGGTATTTTAATTGAGGGTTGGCTGTCAATCCATTGATGAGAGACTCCTATAAACACACACTTGTATGAAGGCTATGCCACAAAAGTGATAAAAATTATTATATAGGTTGATAAATTTGTAAAAGGAATTAGGTGGTCATCATTGGACAGAAGTTATTTTTTAGAAACTGCTGGTGCATCATCTCTGTCATGCCTTTAAAAATTGCAAGAAGGGGCTTCTCCCAAATTAACACCTTTTGACACCAAAGCAGTACAAAATACTGATTCCATAGCTATTTAATCTCTATCCTGTAATCATCCTGAAAGCCAGTTTTTATTTCCAGGAACACATTTGTAGTCTAATAATACATTGCCTTTAGGGGATGATAATGAAATTATACCCCTCTCAGTGTGAATTTTCTGTATGTGAATGCCCTACAAAATCTCTCTAGCATTTGTGCCAGCCCTGGAAACCTCACACACAACAGTCATTGTAGCTGCTTCTGGAACAGATTTTTAATGTGCTGTGAGGTGACAGGGATGCTTATGTTTCACCTGCCATGACAGTGCCATTTTTGCATGCATGGGCCAGGAAATGATCAGTTCATCTTGTCTTTGATGATTTGTAGGGATCCTTGTTGCTCCTGTAAGAACAAATAATTGTTCTAACTAATGAAACCCTACCTTTTCCAGCCTGGATGCAAGGGAACAAGCTGCTTTGTCTACACCAACAGGATTCAGGTGCTAGGGAGCATTGCAACAGCCAAAAAAATCCTGTGCTGGTGTCTGTTTTCCTGCTTGGTTAACTGTAAGGAAATACCCACCTCAGGAGAAGAATAGAATTGGACTTTCAGTGTTGTGTAGGAGCTTTGGCTAATACTGTACCTTTGTTTTTTCTACAGTACCTTTGTTTATTCTTTTTCTAAAACACAAAACCAAGGTGGTTGCTAAGGACTCTTATTATCAATGTGACACGCCTGAGATGAGGATCCTTTGAGATGGTGAACGTGTTTGCCAATTAAAAGACAATAGGAGGAAATGAAACAGTTTAGTCATGGAGGAGGATAAGAAAAGTGCAGTGGTGAAATTCAAAGAAAGGAGAACAAAAAAAAGATAATGATGAAACAGCTAGCTGAAACTAGTTTCAAAATTCAAGAACACTTCAGAGCCAATCCTTTTTTCTGCTTAAATTCCTGGAGAGGAAATTGAATCTGGCCTTCTGAAATGCTAGGGGAAATAGGCTGTGTTAATAGAAAAACTTCAACATGGATATCAGCCAGCAGTAAAGTAAAAAAATATGGGTTTGTGCCAAAAAATCAGGCTGGAGATACTGAGTAAAATTGCAGCTTCAGTGTTGCACTTGTCCAACTTGTAGATCGTGCTACATCTTGTCTCTAAATGTGCTGCTCTTTTTTTCTTTCCTCTTTTTTTTTGCTTTTTTTGCCCCTAATTTACAAATATGTTGTGATTGATATTGTTTGTAATTTAATTTATTAAAAGCATAATTTTTTCATGAACAGCTATGCTGAAGGTAGAAATGTATGAGAAAGGTCTGTTTAGATTGAGAAGTGGCACTGAGCAGCTTCTTGGTTCCAGACCATTAAATACATATTATTGTGTACTGCATGAATATGATTATGTAACATGGTCTGTGTGGGTCAGTGAAGTGTTTCCACTGCATGAGTGAAATCTCACTCCACAGAGGGACTCTGTTTAAAAGCCTTGTTGTTGTACCAACCCAGAACTTGGTTAATATTGGCTAAGGAAGAAAGGTAGATGCAGTTGCCTGCTTCTGAGGGCAATGCTTACTGCTGGTGGTCTTTTCCTTCATTAGGCACTTCTCCTTCCTCCCCACTTTTCCAAAGTGTTTTCAGGTCCCTGGGATAGCTCATCCTTTCCTCTACTGCTTGCCAGACAGGGAGAGTTGTTCACTGGTGTGATTTTATCCAGAACATTTTTAAGCTTTTATAGCCTTTGTTTTTATTTTTTCCTTGTTCAGACCTATGTCTCTATTTTGAGAACTGGTTGGAAATTTTATAATTAGATACTCCTTGGAATGTATCAGTTTGTTAAAATACATGTTATGTAGAAAGGGCCTTGTTTACTTTTGTCAGGAAAGGTTTTTTGGGCCTTGGTGGTCTCCTGGTTAAAATGTGAGATTTTCCTGCATTGTCCAGCCACCTGACAGGTCAGATGGGTAGAGATGGAGAACACAATAAATCTCTCCTACAGGAATGTCCCTGCTTAGTGAACTCTATTTTTATTGAAGCAGTGACCTGAATCCTGGTTATGCACATTTGCCATGTTCCCAGCCACTAAAGTGTCTCTCTCCTTCCTCTGCATTCTCCCTGCTTTCCTGTGTACATAATTTACTTGACATGCTGGAGGAGAAACTGGAAAACAGATGAAATGAATTGGGACTGCAAATCTGTGATCAGGATTAGAAGCTTGGTGACCTTTAAGAACTCATCTAGAAAGAGCATCTTGCTGCATCTGCTTAATCCCTTTTTTTTTTTTAAATTTGGAAGTTTTATGCTTGTAACAGTGCAAAATGGAATATTTAGAATGCTTTGGAAGCTACTGCATGTTGTTCATGTCTAGATGAGGAACCTTAGGGGAGTTTTCAGGACCAGAGGTTTCAGATGGACCCCACCAGAGGAATTTGTGGTAAAATGACTTCTTGTGAACATAAAACTTGTCAACATAACTCTTATTATGCCACTCCATTGCTCTTAGTGTTATTGATGTGAAAAAGCAGGGGATAGAAAGGAATCACATCATAAAGAAAGAAAGAAAACCTCCTAGAATTACAGAAATAAAGTCAACATATTACAAAAACAGATGTCAAAAGCTAAGGGCAAATGGCTGAGTCATTGAACATTATGTTCTGCAGAGCTTTCACAGTCCTACAAAATGTAAAAATGTATTTTGTTATATACAGCTGAGCATCAGGAGATGGCAGTAGTGCTCACTGAATTGAAAAACAAGAATATTGGGGAGAAATCCCTAGAAATTAAAATAAACTGCTTTGTAAATTTGCCAAAGCGGGTAACACTATTCTAATTTATTAGAACTGTGTACAATCATCCTATTTTAATTGCAAGTTTTATTGACTGTCTGGTATGCTTAGCCTAGAATTTATTGTTTTTTATTTAAAAGCATTGAAAACTGCCAGATATGTTTATCAATAACATATTAATATTAGGATTTGGAAAGACTTTGTAGAACAAATGTCTAATCTTGTCCTTGACCAAATTTATCATTTAGGTCTCGTGAAAGGTTAAAAACATCAATCTTATTCAGGGTAGCAGCTTTTAGCAGGTACAACATAAAAGAGTAATCTCTGCTTCCTAGGCACAAAACTATACTGCTTTATATACAGTCATTTAATTTTACTGAGTATGTCTGTGACTCAGAAAATGTACTTGAACTCATTCTATAAAATAATGAAAAGGGAAGTGCTTCTTTTCTGTGCAGAGTTTCCAGATGTGATCTTTGTGTTGTAAAGTACCTTTGGTTTCCTTCAGCATGTATCTGATATTTAAAATTTATTTTGGAGGTGAATTACAGTTAAATGCTTTGAAATGTCCCAAAGGGGGAAAAAAAAGTCTTTTTATGAAGTTAAAGGAAACAAATTTCAGAGGAAGTGGAATTCTGTCTTATTAGTGAAATATAATTCAACAATAAATGTTGAACAGTGGAATATAATGTGTAGCTAATGATAAAGGAGGATATGTGGGGGCTTTTTAAAATATTATTTATGGGAGAGAAAATACTGAAAAGCAAAAGTTTCAAGTGTTGTGACTGTGTGGAGAGAGTAATTGCTCATTATTCTAAGAACATTATCTTTTGACTTAAGACCGCAAACAGCCTTGGTTTTTTAAAGACAAACTTATCCACTTTAAAAGTTATCAATATTAAATACCAGTGCCTAGAAAATACAGCTGAGCAGCAGGGCTGGGCTCTGAGGGAATTCTGTGGGTGACCCATGTGCACCATTCCTGTGCAGAGTCACCTGCAGGACAGCTCCTTCAGCTGTCACAGCTGGGCCACACCTGTCTGTGCTTGATCCTGGGGCTGCACAGCAGTGCAGAGCAGGGATAGGGATCCTTATCCTAACATCTTATTCCCTGGGCAGGACAGGGACACAGGGCTGGGACCTTTTGAAAGGAGCTGCACTTGGGCTGGTTTGGGTCCATGACCAAGGCCCACAGAGCTGTGCCAGATGTTCCAGCTGTGTGCTGAGCCCTTGGCACTGCTGTTTCACTCAGCTCTGAAGCTGGCTGCTCCTCCAGTTCTGCTGGTTTGGCTATGGAGAGACCATACTTGAAATTGTATCATGGCAACTTCAAAGGTTAGAAAGGGTTTTCTGAAAAAATGGCAGAGCATAAAATATCACACAGCCTTTGACAGGGTGCAGTCCAAGGGCTTGCTAAACTGGAGGAGGTTGCATTCAGCCTCTTATGTTAATCACCTTTGAACATGTGTAATGAGTTTTTAAATCCATCTTCACAGTTGGCTCCAGCAATCAATCCAATAATTTATTTATGTGTGTGTATAAAAGATATTCCTTTTGTTCTAAACCTGCCACCTGAAAAATTCACTTGTTGTCCATTAGTCCTTGTTTGATGAAAAGTAGTGACTAATCATTTCTAGTCATCCTTTTTTCACTTGGCAGTTTTCCTTAGCTAAGGAATCTGGCTCCATTTGAACTGTCCTTGTGTTGAAGCCTTTTATGTTTCTGATGATCCCTGTTGCTTTTCCCTTTCATTGTATTGTTCTTGAGATGGAGCACTCAAAACTACATGTGCTGTTCAGGATGCTGGAATAACAAGAATTAATGTAGTGGAATAATTACATTATTTTTGTCCTTTTCTCCATTCTTTTGCTAAAAATTCCTGACAGTCTGGTTGTCATCTTAGTGCCTTCTGGATGATGTGCTGATGTTCCAGGGAAAGATCTCTGAGATATTCTTGAGTAGCATGAGCTGAATATTCTGTGGGTGTACCATGGTTACCTTTTTATCCTCATTTACAATGTTTTGCATTTATCTGCATTAAATTTCAGTTGGCATTTTGTCATCCAGTCTCTCCATGTTATGAAATCCTCTTGCAATTCTTTTTAAGGTTTATTACCCTGGATAATTTTGTATCAGCTCTGGATATTATCACATCCCTATTCATGCTCTTTCCAAAGCACCTGTGTGTGTCTCAAATACCCCAAGTTTCCTCTCCAAAGCTGTGGATGTAACCTCCATGTTTGGAAACTTCTTCTACTCCTGCTGTTCCTTTAAAGCTCTGTTGTTTATCCCTTTCAGCTTTTGGGGAGATAATGAAGTAGCAGAAAGGCTTTTAAAGTCACAGCCGTTAAAGTAGTTTGTTTACTCTCTCAGCTGGGTTTCAGTTCACAATATGTTTAGTCCTTGGCTATTTGTAATTTTCTTTTTGGTGAGTTTTGACACTGTCATGAACTTTTTCTTCTTGAAGTGGAGAAGTTTTAGGGTTTTTTTTTTCCTTTTAATTTCAGAGATGTTGATTTGAAAAACAAGTAAGAATACAGTATCAGAGTGGTTACATTGTGAGACCTCTTTCGTGATGTTTGTGCCTAACTCAGGAGCTCTTGGCATTTTGTGACTAGTTTCTTTGAAAGAATCATTTGTGCTTAATAATATTTTTTTTCTGTGATCTCAATATTTCACACTCAGTGCATTGGTTAGTTGTATTTCACTTGTACAATCCTTTCTTTATGCAGGTAATAAAAAATCCAGGGGAATTCTGCAATGCAATTACCCTGAATTTATTCTATTTGGCTGTTGCCTTTCCTTCACAATAAGGCATTTCTCTGACAGCCAATTCCATCATTCCTACCATGTCAATTTTGAAATATTGGTGTTTCAGTTGTTTTCAGAGACCACAATTTTGAAGTATTTTCATCATTAGATTGTAACATAGTTGCTGAAAACATTGCTAATTTTGTGGTGTGAAGACCTGACACCATCTCAGTGTTATGTCTCTTTACAGCTGGACATTTGGGGAGATAAATGTGGTGACTAGAAGCTGTTTTATCTTTCCACCCTGGGCTTCTCTCTGCCAGGGATTTATTGACTTATCAGCAGAACTGGCAAGAATTTTTGATCTTTCCTTATAACACTGATAATTTTGGGGGTTTTGGACCTTTTTTTTTTTGCTTAGAAGAAAATATTGATGTAATATCCAATGCTGCTATTAACCATGAGACTGAAAGCTTATTTCTTTCTAATATTTCTCTTTGCAGCAGGTGTGAGAGTTTGGAGAGTGGCAGATGATGTGTGTTGGCAGTGTTTGACAATGCAGAGGGACAGGATCCAGCTCACAAAGTGGATTCCTCCACTAAGGACTAGAATAAAATCCCTTCATGCCCCAGATATAAAACCATAGCTTGCTGTGAGAATCAGGATCAGAGCTTTCAGAAAAGACTTTCCTACTTATTTTGTGGGATGGCCTGCTCAGGTTTGGGGGTTTTTGGCTGCTCACTAGAAGCAAAATTTGATAAAAGCAAGGAACATTTTCTACCAAGTTCCACTAATGACAAGTGCTATAAGGGAGTCTCTGGCAATGCAAAACTTTCATCTTTGTAGATTGTTAAAGTACATGACAATGTTTCCAATCTGCCAATAGGTAAAGAACATTTTTAAAGTCTTTTTTATAGAAAAGGGATTTCTTGAATGAAGAATTGTTAGATGCTAACTAAAAAATACAAAAAAAAAGCAATTGTTTCTTGATGCTGCCTGGAATGTCAGATATTGTATTTTCTGTGGTTTTCTTTTAGGGAACACTTGAAAAAAATCATGGCAAAATGTTATGCAGAAGTCTGGCTTCCTGCAATCTTTTCAACTTTATTCTAATTTTTGACTGTGACAAGATTTGGGTCTGTTTAAGCTCAGTAACCTTTTCAGGGCAATGACAGATAATGTTAGATATTCCTGGTAAAGAGCATTATTGGACATGTTCTCCTACCACTGAACATACTGCTCTGCTAAACTAATTAAACTGCTACCTTAATGTGGAGGGCTTCCAGCACAGCAGTCATTAACTAATGGTTCTGTAACTAAGGTACAGTCCAGAAACTGGAAAACTGCTTTCTCTGAAATATTTGGACTCTCCTAAAACTTGAATAAAAATCAAGAGTGTGTCTGAGTTGAGGGTGTATCTTCAGGAATCTTCTATTTCTTCATTTCTGATCTCACTTCACAATTTCTTGCCACCCTCAGGTTTACTCTGAAAGTTCCTCTTGCTCTCTCAATTCACAGCATTGTGTATCTGAATTGAACTTTGGTGCAGAAGTATGAGCCAGTTTGGCATCGTTGTCTCTTCAGTGCCAAGACTTAAAGGCTCTTAACAGAGAAGTTTGATAAATGAAGGTTGCAATGTTCCTTTCTTTTCCATACTACCACAATAGATGACATGTTGAAACTCTGAACAAGGAATTGACAGAGGATAGGTGAAGAACCAAATCCTGTCCCCTAAACTAACAGAAAAAGAGGGCAGGGCATTCTAAAAAAAGAACATATGTAGAATAATTAAAAGAAAATCGTACCTCTTCCATCAGAGGTCCTCAGCTGCCCTGTCCCACCATGAAGGTGCCTTGTCCCCACTGTTCAGTCACCCCCTTTGCTCTTTGAGGAGTAGCAAGTGATGGATTGATGTGTAGACCCACACTTTCACAAAGTGGTTGCAGTCCTACAGTGCTGCTCCAGACCCTGCTTACATCAGGACCAGTTCCCTTAAAATACAATGCAGATAGTCATGGCAACACAGTGCTTTAATAGATGCCATGGTGAGTAGCCTGGACCTCATTTAAAGGGTTAGGTTAGATTTTGCCTCTGCATAATCTCTGTTAGTGCCAAATGCCTTTGGAGTGCTCATTTTGCTGCCCTACCCTGATTTGGAGACTTTCTCTTTCCCATGTTTGAGATGAATCCATTTGTTGCACAGCCCATAAACAATTTTACATTGATACCTAAAGTAACACCCCCTGGGCAAGAACAGAAATCATTAATTATGCAATATGCCACTATAACCTGGTAAGAAAAATGGTATCACTAGCAACAGTTTAATGGTGATTGCTCAGTGCTTTCTCATGCATCCTTTTCTGCACAGGGACTGAATTCAGGCTCAGCCTCAACTGAATGAAATCCTTTAAAGATCTAACACCTTTCTCATAACATTTTCAAAATGTGTAATGTATTTCAAATAATGAATAACAGTGAAACTATTAGGAAAAATAGTGCTACTGCACTGTATGAGCTGTGATGTTGTCAAGGTGAGTAACATTTGTTTTAGTAGATTGACTTGACTGGCAAGTAACCATGGTTTCTGCCTTCTTCCTGCTCTCCATTTACACACTTTCATGTACTGGATAAATATACTGGACTACAGGAAAGGGATTATTTCTACACTTTGAGGAAAGAGAAGAAAAAGCAAAAAATTCTCAGAGACTGAATGGCTGTGTG
Source organism: Ploceus nigricollis (assembly GCA_013399945.1). Lineage (NCBI taxonomy): Eukaryota > Metazoa > Chordata > Aves > Passeriformes > Ploceidae > Ploceus > Ploceus nigricollis. Next base: position 159,157 of record VXBC01008927.1, on the reverse strand, counting down.
AATGGAAGAGCTGCAAAATATATTGTATAATTATTCAGAGGAGTTGTTGTAACAGCTGATTGAAGGGACATTACCAATGGCAAGGCTGGCAAACAGTTATCTATCATTAACTGGTGCCAGAAAGCTAAAGCTTTAAAACTCAAACTGAGGTATTCCTCAGGGGCAGCTACAATTCAAAATTTCTTTCTATTCTCTTGTTGAATTGTGCAGGTGAAAAGAGAAGTTTTGCTTTCTGTTTTTAAACAAAACCACTATAAATACAGTGATCTGAGCAGTGGGTTTCTAAGTCATATCTTAAGGGTCTCCTTTACGATGAATAACAATTAATTTTCTAAACTCTGTACTACTAAGTGCTTTTTTCCTTTAGAATCATAAAATCATGGTTGTCATTGGCAGACTTGCTGAGGGTGCACTCAGTCCCACTTCCATGTCCCCAGCAAATGTGCTGGGCAGTGATAGTCCCAGTAACGACCCTGAGGAGCCCTGGCACTGGCACTTGCCTCCACATGGACACTGAGCCATTGACTGCAGCTCTTTGAGTGTGAACATCCAAACAATTCCTTATCCACAGAGTGGTACATGCCTCACATCTGTGTCTCTCCAGTTTAGACACAAAGATGTTGTGTGGGGTGGTGTCAAATGCTTTGCACAAGTTCAGGCAGATGCTGTCAGTCATCTAAACATCTATCTGGCTTTTTATAGGGTTTTATCAGGCACTGATAGTTACTTTAAACTTTCCAGAAATAAATTTAATGGCATCATACAACTTGGCTGGTTATTTATCTACTGGTTTTCTCTTTTGTTTTTAAAAAGTTGCTGGACAAAATAATTCTTGATTTGATCTGATTCCTTTGTCATAACAATTATTATTATGGAAAAATGCAAAAGCTGTCTCAATAGCAAAGCCATTCTTTGCATCAGCAATCAAAATTGATCTGATTAACATTCCTTTTAAATTCAGGTCTTCACAATAGAAATAATAGGTTGTATTTAGTACTGTTTTTTAGATATTAGCCTTTGAGATGTTATCTGAAGTAATCGAAACATTCAAAGCTTTAAAGTTGATTCTTTCAACAAGATAAAGCAAAAATTTGACATCTAAAAAGAGTAATTTCTTTGGGGTATACTGAGCTTCATCTTTCTCAAACCTCTTGAAAGTGTTAATTAGCACAAAATAAAGAACACTGAAAAATGTCTGCAGTCTTCCTTGGAGACTAAGATTTGGGACAAATAATTTTGCACGTGAAGTGAATATGCAAGTGTAAAGAGATTTAAATATCTGATTTTAATAGGTTTCATCCCACTGGGAGAGACACTTTTGATTATCTATGACCTATACCAATTATTGTGATTCTCCCTGTAGGCAAGTCATAATTTTAACAACTAATCAAACTAAGCCTGAAGGTTCTGCAAAATGCCAAATATGTACTTGCACTCTTGCCAGTTACAGAGCTCATACTTGCTACCTGGCCTTGTTTCAGTTTCTTAAACTATTTATTTTCAGTCCATTGAAACGTTCATCTTTTAAAGTAGAAATCCTTGGAAATCAAAATAAAACTTGATAACAAATGGTCGCTTCTTTGGTTTTGGTTTCACAGCAAGCATAGCCGTAAACCAGCAAACTCTGTTCATTTAAACTCTCAGTTTAAATGAAAGTTGGCTTGACAGATGCTGAGGCTGGAAGTGTGTCAGTAGTGCAATGGTACAAGCTAAGCCAAATTCTAAAGCAATAACCCCATTAAAATTGGTATCCAGTTCACAGCACCGACCTAATCTTGCTTTTTAGGTCAGTAGCACATCTTGTCTATTCACTCTGCAAAATAAACTTTAGGAAGCTCCTTGGAGTCAGAGCTGAAAATAGTGCTCTGCTGAGGTGATTTTGCTCTTCTAAAAATACATTGGCTGAGGTGAAACAGGAAATTCTGCATTTATTCATCACAGTGCTCCCTTCAGGAAACATTGTTGGGAAGCTTTAGGCAAGTCTGCATCTCTGTTCAATCTCTGCAGCCCCACGTGTGGGAATTGGAGGAGATTTTAATGTCTCCCTGTAAGAGACAGGGTGTTGAGCTTGTGGTTTTGTGGAACAGGGTAAATTCATAACAGCAAAGGTACAGCAAACAATCTTATCTGTGCATAGTGTTGCATGTGAATCTTAGATTCAAACCCATTTCTTGAGGTGAAATGTTTTTGGGAAATTGTTGCTACAGTTGTACACAGAGTGAATGCTTGTCAAGCTTTTTCTCACAGAAGCTAATAGAGTTATGTACAGTGAGACTTGCATTTCAATGAAAGGAAATACTGTACACGTGTAAGAATACCTCTCCGCAACTTGCAGGCCACAGGATGGCTGTTATGTGTAAAATTATACAGAATTTGAATTACTGTGGCCTAGTGATGCTTCTGGGCAAGTGTGCTTTAAACAAAGAAAGTATACAGCTTATTAGCTGAGACTCAGACTCTGACTGGATTTCCTGTCTCACTCTTAATGGAAATAAGCATTTCCTGATTAGAAAGCTTTGGCTGTACCAGCAGATGCTTTTGGGATGCTGCTGTTCAATTCAATTTGTGGTGTGTCAGCCAAGGCAGTACCTACAAAAATTACTGCTCCTCTCCATTGATAATTTATAAATCTAAATGTACACTGAGGTTTTCCTAACAGGATTGTTGGGTTATAAAATCATTTGGCAAAGCTTGAAGTCTTCATTGCTTCCTGAATCATCTCAGAATTTGGCTTATTGATTGGTGGTTTTAGTCAACCATCCAAAAAATTTGAGATTTGAAAGATGGCATACAGTAGAAGTTCTAATTGTCATCATGTTTGTTTACATTGATGTTCATTAGCTTTTATCTTGAGTAAGTTTACAATGTTAATTGTATTTACTTTAACAATCTTAATTTTCTTAAATGCATACATTTTGTGTAGCATTTCATATTAACTTCATTGTGTTTAAACTTGGAGCATTCTAGTTAAATGCAGAATATGCATGGATAAGATTTTGTAAAGAACAAATATTATGCCATTAAAGTAACATATTCAAAACTAGAAAAGCGTGTGAGATAAAATATAACAGATGCTAAATATTTGGTAAAATGGAACAAAAAAAAGGTGCTATACAGCTGTATGGAAGAATATATGTAAAAAGGGATATAACACTTTTTACTAGCTCATCTAAGGTAACTGGAAAAGACTTGATGCCACTGAGAATTGAGCTGACATTTTGAAAGCTTTGCACAATTTCTTTATTGCTCAGTTGCTCATTATCATGATGCTTTTTGCATTTCTTTCTTACAGCCAGAAGCCAAGTGGCATGGGCTGATCATTCCCACATTGTTTTGGGCTGGCCCCCTTTGGAACAGATTTGTATTGCAAGGAGAGGACTGGACTTGTCAAAACTGAATTAGAGAGCAAGCTAAGAATGAAGTATATGGATGATCAGAGATCCTGTGTTTTAATTTTGTTGATAGAAACTTTTTTTCATTTATCAATGTAGATGTGGCTTAAGGCATCACCTGAGTGATGAGAATACAACAAATATATTTAATCCAGCAATCACAGCCATGTTTTTATACTCTTGATTTGGAGTCTACTGAGCTGGTCATGCTCTGGAGTTGAAGTCTCCTTATATTTATGGTGAGGGCTTGCTTTGGAGCTTAATTGTGTGTGATAATGAATGTTCTCTTTGGTTGAATGTATGTAAATATAACACAAGGGGCAGTAGGAGCAGCCCACCCTGCTCCTGTCCTTTTTGGAGCTCTTCTGTCAATAATGTGTCCTTTCAAGGACGCCTGAGCAGATGCCTCAAGTTGTTCAATACACTGAATCAGAGACCTGCCAGAAATCTATAAAAAGTGCTGTGCAGAGCTTATGAAATCCTGTTATTTTCTCCAAAAGCTGTCTCAAGGTGAAGTGTAGGTCAGTACTGGGATGACCACGTTTAAAAGTGCCCTGCGTATCCCAGCTGTTGCCACTGAGTTCATCCTTGGTTTGAGATGGTATTTCAGGCAAAAAACTCACTTTCTTCTCAGGAACCAAGAGCAAAGTATCACCACTAAGGTTGCTGCACTTGCCATCATCAACCAAGTGAGTGATGAGAGATGACAAATTGGTCTCCTACTCAAAAATAAACTTGTGTACCAGCAGAGGGAATTCTACACTAAACAAATACTGTGTCTCTTGAGGAAATAGTAGCCTCACATGAGAAGAGTTTGAGTCCCAAACACCTCAGTGCAGTCAGGACTGTGTCATGTGTGATCTGATGATGGAATAGTCCACACTGACTGCTGCACCTGACTAAATAAGTGCATCCCAGACCTTTTGTAAGTAGTGACCATCATTGCCCCAGGTGAAAACAGAACTTTCCTTAAATGGAATCTTTCATAAAAGAAAAAAGTGAGGGAACAGAAATCTTTCGTACGTATTAGCAGTGAACAGTGAAATTCCCTCATCATAAATAATTTTTGACTAAATTATGGTAATTACTGATTTCCAAAGGCTATATGTTGATTATTCTTTGTAAGGGAGGATTTGGGTTTTTTCCCCAGTGAAATAACAGTTGTTGCATTACTTTTATAGTGAATTGTAGCATTAACTTGATTGGGGAGAGGATGTGTGTGTATAAATAATGTATTTTTCAGAACAAAATTGTTTGCAATTATCATTGTAGCACCTGCATACTTGGATTTTTGTTCTAAACTTGACTCTGAAAATCTGGACTTGATGCATAAATTAAGGGAAGAAGCCTTTTTCCATGTTTACTGAGCCTGTTCTTGGTTTGCTGCTTTATGTAAGAGGCAAAGGCATGCTGTTTAAGCAGGCCGTTTTCTTGAATGCTATTTGAAATTATTTTCTCTGAGTTAAGCTGTCTCATTAAGCCTTTTTGTAGTGAAAACATAATTGTGAATAAGACTTTATTTAACTTAAGAAGATTTGTATTCCCACATGGTTGTCACTATAGTGTCGGAAATATATAACTGTTAGGTTTTGGTTTTCTTTTCCTTCCAAGCCCTTAAATATGTATGTCACTTAAACATGTTGTTTGCAAATTTTAAAATGACTTGTGAGTGCTGCTCTGGCATTTTCAACCTTGTCACTGTGAATCTTGATAAAATACTGATTTTTATTTTTTGCTACTTGATGGGAATGAGTGTCCCAGATCCAAAGGCTTCACTTGCATCTTTAATTTATGTGGGTTCAGTGTCTCATGCAGGATGCTCCTATGTGTGTGTGAATGCTGCACAAAAGGACACAGTGCAAAATCCTCAGTCTAGTTTAGTGACTGAGACTTGTGTAACCAGCCATATTCACTTTGGGATGTGATGTCTGCATAGGTGAGTCTGGCCTCAAGATTATGTGTTTATTTAGCTTTGAATTATTTGGGAATGAAATAAATGCCCAAACAATAGACTTTTGTTGTCCCTAACTCAGTAATCAACCGTATTAAGCAAGAAATAGTGAATTATACAGCAGTCAATGTTTCTACATAAGAAGTTAAAAACAGTAGATTTGTTCAGTAATTAAAATCAGAAATTAAAAATAGTAGATTTGTTCAGTATATAAGCCCAAGAATTATTTACTCTGGCCCCAAATCATGCCCTTCCAACCTTTCAGCAGCAGTGGGAATTTAGGAATCTTGTAACTCTCAGACTATTATAATTTTAGTGGTACAACCCATGTAACAGATGCCACCAGAGGCTGAGTGAGGACTTCTGAAATGTCTGTCTGAGGTCTGTGTCTCACATATATAAAGAAGACCATATATATAAAGAAGACTTGGGTACCTTAACCAAAAGCTGATGTTTAGTGGGCTTCTGTTACTGGCTTCAATAATTATCCATATTTTTTTTTTTTATGTGTCACTTTACATCAATACCTGAGCTGAATAGAAATACTGAATTTATAAATATTCTGGAGCTGTTTATTTCAGGATAAAAAGAGGTTTCAAGCAGTTTTCTGCTTTCTTGTCTTATTATACAGTCTTGACATTGATGAGTTGCATTTATTCACGGTGACAAGCTGACTTGATGAAGGCTAGCAGTCTACTTCTGGAAGCAGAATGAATAGGAAGTGTGCCTAAAATGTTTGGAAATGATAGATACCTGCCACTGAGTGGTAAATGCAGTTTGAAATGACATTGTGCATAGCACATGCACTTTTTGAAGTTAGTAATGCTCAAAGTGCCTCCAAATACTTGTGTCACCTGTTAGAATAGATGTAACTAGATTTTGCTCTAGTCAAACGGCACAAATCTGAAATAATTGTCCTCAGTTTGGTGGAGTTGCACCTCAGTAACTGCATTGCAGTTTTGCTGTGAAGTAATTATCGCCCTCTGCTTCAATGCTCATTCTTTTGTGAGTTATGCTTTTCATACAAGGTCATGTAGAAAAGTGGACTCCATTAACAGGACTTTACTAGTGCTTGAATAGATGGAAGATATTTGTGGTAATGGGCAGTGGTAGAGAATTATATGTTAAATTAAAAAAAAATCCTCTAGTTGGGCTACTTAGGTCTAAGTAATTACTTTTTTTTCTTCTCCGTGACTTATCATATCAAACGATTTTTTCCCCCTAAATTTCAATTAGGAAAGGTGCACTATTATATTAAATGCAAGTTCTAGCTTTGATTTCTCAGTAATCCTGCTCTGTGAGTCAGGGTCCAGCTACCCAATAACCAACCTGGGCAATCATATAAAAAATCACTTATTTGTCATGTTTTTCCCCAAGACACATGATGAGAAAAGAGAGTGAGCTACTTGGTATTCCAGTATGTGCAGGGCAATTTAGGGACAAAATCCATTTGGGAATTTACTGGAGTGGAGAGTCCCACTGGAGTTGCTGCATGAGGAACATCTTTGGTTTTTTGGCAGTGAGAACTGGGCAGTGTCCTTCAGTTGGTGGGTGGATTTATGTGTGTGCTTGGTAACTGCAAACCCCAGCCCTTTGTTGTGTATTTCACAGTGCTCAGTTGATTTTCTAACACCTGCTGTTCCTTTGGTGATTAAACAGGCATGGCTGCAGCCATCTCCCACACCTGAGGAAGGGCTGCAGGAATATTTAGGTGTGAGGTGTGTGTTTAGCTGATGTTTCAATGAAAACCATGAACAGAAAAATGCAAAGACATAGGAACTTCCTAAGATTGCTGTGCTTTGAAGCAAAACACAGGTTTGGATGCAGGCAGAAGACAGACCCACCCTACTGGCATGCTTTATAATAGTTGTTAAAAGTGCACCTTTTTTCACTGAGCCTCTGTCTTTCTGCATTTACTGTGAAATGCAGAAAGTGAGGATGGTACCTCAGCAGTGCCACAAATATTCCAGAATGTACCCACGTGCTCCAGACTTTCAGTGGTACCTATGTGCCTTTTCACAGTGTCAATTCTTTGAAAAATGGGAATTTTCTACATTCTGGAGATTTCACATATTTTTTACTGCAGAACTTTGTATAAAGTATGCATTTTCAGGGATGTTTCCTAAAAAAATTCTGTTAGTTCTCTCTAGGATTGTAAAGACACTCTGTGTAAATTCCCCCCAAAATAATTTACCTTTCAGCCTCTCTGTTGTAGTTAGGGACAATACACTCCAAATCTTAATCAGCATTCATTGCACGCCTACATGTACTGCTGCCTAAATACAAATATTTTCTTTCCTCAGTTTCATATCATGTCTGCTTTCAGCAGTAATCCATGCTTAAAATATGAAATTAAAATACATGATTGCTGAGTGAAGCTTTTGTAGCATTTCAGATATACCAGATTGTCCAGGTAAGAGAGGCATAATGTACATTTTTGCCCAAATTCTTGCTAAGCACATCATAACTGTGGGGAGGACTCACAAGATCCTTTGCTTAGAAAAATCCAGAAGAATTAGAAAGGCAATAAGGATTAGTTACCTGTTACATTCATGTACAATGAATGTAAACAATTGACTGCTGGAAATTTGGGGTACTTTTGTTGCGTCAGTTAAGGTGATGCTGACTTATGAATTGGTAACTATGAACACTTCTGATAGGCTGTCTGATTTCTGCTGTATTCAGGTATTGTCCATCAGTCACTTCTGGCATGGAGATGGACACTTCTGTCTGGGGTTTCTGTGGCACAGAAAGGTGTCTGACTGTAGCTCATTGTTTTGCTCATCAGGTCTGTCACTGCCTTCAAATCCACTTGCAAAGATTCTCTCAAGAGGGCCCATCCCTGTAATAGCAGTGGACTGGATAAAAATGACTATTTTTACCTTCATTCTGTATCACAAGATTTAAAATCTCCAGGCTGATTCAGGAAGTGAAATAGCTTTAGATTGAGTATGATGTCACCTGTACCTCAGTGTGCATATGAAACAAATGAAAAATTATAAAATCCCTTCAGTTTGATCCCACAAAGGTAACAAAATCTCACGTGCTTTGGCAAAATGTTACAGCATCACCAATACTGAATATCTTCTTTTCATTGTCATCTTTACCATGTTACATATGGGAGATAAGTATCATGAAGGAGTTAACCCCCTCTTTTTTCATTGGTCTCATGAAATACTTAAAGCTCCTGAAATAAATTATTGAGCAGATTCTGGTATTTTTGGATTTAAATATAGATTATTTATTTCCTACTTCAGTAGGCACTGTGTATCAAGGCTGGTAGATCCCCAAGGAGGCTTGCTCAGAGTTGCAGCACTCAGCTCTCAGGTATCTTTGATCTGAGTTGCCAACATTTTCAGTTAAAGAATCAAGAAGACTTAACCTAAAAATGAGACTTGTGAAGGTCTGGATGCCTGACAGGGAACCAGCAAACAGCTAATTATTAACTAATCACTACAACCAAATACATCATCTTCTGTGAATGGAAGTTTATCTTCACTGGAGATAATTACTTTCTACTCAGGTCCACTTTCCAATTCCTTTGCATGTACATGAAGCTGGAGGAATGTTGCTCTCTGAGTAGAGCCAGGTGAAATTTCTGCAGTCATGACCAAATTTTGAATAAAATTATCCCAGTCTGAGCCACCTCAGACAGTACAGAGGTGGGATCTGTTGTTCTCAGTACCACAGGACACTTAAGTTATAAAACCTATGTGCTATTCACACTGAGGGAAACTAGTGAACTTTTCACCCTTGTAACAGCACTGGAGATCTTTGGACATTCCTATTCTGCCAGAATAATTTAGCACAATTGCAATTGTAATCAATAAAGTGATTCATTTATAATTGAAAAGAAAATAGGGAAAATAAAAGTGATTTACAACTTAAAATGTATTTGAATTTTTTTGGGATAAAGTAATTTTAACATGGTGAATAAAATCCAGTAATTTAAAACCTGATTTCATTGTGTTAGGCCTTAGTAATAAACAGGAAGCCAGGAACAGTAAATATTTAATTGGCTTATCTATATCAAGTGAACATGGAGATTGTGTATAGTATAATATTTCAGTGCTCTTACTGAATTTTCTTTTTAGTAGGAAGAGTTTCTGTTGAATCTCTGAGAAATTTCCTTACTGGATTTTTAATACCTACTTTTAGAAGGTAAAATGTTCCCTTCAGTGAAATACACAATAAATCAAGAAAGGTTGGTTCAACTGCTTGAGTGTGCTACAAGCACAGTAATCAAAGAAATAAGGAGGTAATATTTCTGGTACTAACAGTAATATTTCTTTTGAAGCAGGACTACAATGCATTGTGGTATTACTGCTTTTCAGTATTTGAAATACACTGCTGCCTCACTAGTGGGCTTTCTTCCAAGAATGAATTTTCAGAGTTGAATATGATGGGGAAAAAAAGCATCTCTTGCAATGTCATTTTTGGTTTTGGATACAGTCTTTTTGTTAAAGTGTCTTCTTAGCACCCTGCATTTGATAGACTGTGTAGCATTTGAGTCTGGTCAGACTCAATTGGAGAGACATAACTCCTATTTCCTGGGACTTAAAGTCTTTGTTTTGCATTGAGACTTCTTCTTCAATCTGAAATATTTCATACATATGCACAGTAATGATAAGTGTCATTATTATTAGGCACTGAGGTAGGTCACTGCTACCAGTGCTAAACCTGCCTGTGTTATGTTTTATTTTTTAAAAACTGGAATGGAAAATCTCCAGCATTCAACATTGATAAAGATAGCTACTCAAAACTTAGTATATATAGCTGCCTGGGAAAATAGGGTGGTAATGGGGAAGGATTCAATTCCAGTGGCTGACTAGTCCAGTACCAATTTCCAGAGGAAGTGTGAGCACTGAAATTTTAACAAAGAGAAAACAACATTTGAAGGTATTGATGAAAGAATCCTGTGGCCAGTTCAGATGGTCAGAATCACTTACCATCCTTTTAATAAGCTCAGATGCTAAGACAAATAATTAGGTCTCATTCTGAAAAAAAATCAAGGATTTAACCTGATTCTAATCTGTAAGTCTTAGAAAAAAATTGGTTTCTGTAATCAACACCAAATTTTTCTATCAGGGAAATGATGTCCAGTTTTTTTGAGGAAAAATCATTATATACTGGAACATCAGTTCATTAAAGATATGGGGTAAAATCCTATGAGCCTTCTCTGGGGAACAGGGTAATTTTTCTACCTTCCTCCTTTAAAAGGTGGACAAGGTGATGACACTTCTGAGACTGTAAGCTAAAATAAAACAGTACTTGACAACTAAAGCAAAAAATGGGACTAACTCTCCAATTGAAATATTCTGTTCTTATCCACATTCACCTCGTGAAAGTAAAGATCATCTTTGAATTTATCTTTTGAATACTTCAGATTCACTTTTGAAACAGCATACATGATAAATTACAAATTTTTAGCCTAGAAAATCTTACTGTCTTTCTCTTCCACTTGAAAACTTGAAGGTTATTTTAATATCTTAAATTACACTAACTTAAATATCCTGAAAGTCAGAATTAATTTTTCCTACATCCCCTGGAGGTCTGAAAACAATTCTTAGGTCAGTTTCACTAAAAGAAATGATATTTGATTACCATTAAATGTCACACCAGCCATGGTGCACTAATGTGGGAAATATTCTGCTACACAACACTCCTGAGGAGATAATGTGGGAAGACTCATTAACCTGCTTCAGTGCTGCTCTCTGCCTGATGGAGGAGCTCAACAGTGAAACAAAATAGGTTCATGCAAACTGTGAAATTTAGGTGCTGGAGTGCAGTAGACAGAGTTTGTAGATGCAAAAATTCAGGTACTAAAAGCTTAAAGATACTAAATATTGACAGTAATTTTTGTAACTGTGCTGCATGTAAATAGCTAAACAGAGTTACAACTTAGTTTTTTGGTTTATTTATTTTTTTTCTTTTTGCATTGGTTGTCTAATTAAAAGGACAATGTTCCCTAAACCAGAAGGGACTGAATACTCAGTTGGAGATTTGGGAAAATCACAGGTTGTACCTGAACAGCCATCTTGCTGCAGACTCAGTCACTTTATTCAAAACTCACCACTGAAAAAGATCAGTTCTCTTTCCATGCCCTTAGAATTTGATAGCCAAGCCCATTTTGTTACAAAAATCCCACTAGGATTATTTTATTTTCTTTAATATTGTTTGTACAAAACAATATAAACTTTCAGAAAACAAAAATTTCAAATAAATCCTTCTCACCGCAGAACTTAAGAGTCATAAACAGGAACTTTGTGGGAATTGGCATAAAATAATTGATAGATAAATATCTTCATGAACAATGTTAGACTTATGTAATAGAAACATATTTAGTTAAAAATTAATTACTCCTAAAGTTGAGAGAAAAAGCATTAAAAAGATATGAGCACTAAATATTTGGATTGCTTCAAAGTATGCAAAAAAGAATTTCCTAAACAGGTTTGTCATTTAAAAACAGACTGTGGAAACTATTGATTGTCTGGGCAAAGTGGACAATGTCTAAAATTTGATAATAGAAAAGAAGTGCTTCGGCTTTATGGAAAGTTCCTAAAAGATTATGGAAATGTTTTTTTAATAAGGGGAGCCTCTATTTTTGGTACCTCAATTCACATTATTTTGCAATGGCTGAGATTAGCACAGATGATTGTCCTTGTGGTGGACAGCTTTGTGAATTTTTAGTGCCAGAATCACAGGCAGAGCTGTGAACAGACATCATTTACTTATATTTTATAAGGCTATTTTTCCATAGGGTCTTAGCAGGTGTTAGTGTAGCTAATGCTGCTCTTAGGCTTGATTTCAGTGGATTTTCAAAAAGTTTGAACACTTTGTTATAAAAAATCCCATTCCTTCCCTTAAATTACCTTAATTCATTGCCTTCTTGCTATGATAGTTTAATTGAGTGTAGGGTATAAAGCTAATTTACTTCTCTTTTGCCATCCTAATAGTTCTCATTTTCTTTATTGAAATAGTAATTACTGCCTTTAGATAAAATAACTGGGAAATTACTTTTTCTAATAACTTAGGTTATCATATCATCATCGTCATAGTAAAAATCATTGATGCACCAAAAAGAGTTTTGTGACTTCAAATTAGTTTAAAGTAGCTGAAATTGCTATTAAAAAGTTATATTTGTATGGTTATCATTTAACCTTTCTTCAGCAGACTTCATTGTTCTGTGCAGGAGGTAAAAGTCTGGGAAAATAAAAGTTTTTTTCTGTATTTCACATACTGTTTTTTGGTGTTGAGGAATACATCCAGTTCTTTTAGAATAAACTTGTTGTTTTCACAGAATTTATCCCTCTACCAAGTATCTCTGAATGGTACAAGTGAAAGAAAAAAAGATTTAGTGTTCTAAACCAGATCTTTTCTGCAATTACATAAGCATATGCTATAAAAGAAGGTTTAAGTGTTAGAAAAAGAACAATGCAGTGTTGATAATGGCTAAAGGTGATTATGTGAGGTCTATGTTAACTACTCTAAAAAATGAGAAAACTGACACTTAAAATGTGTATCAGAAGAATTACTACATAAGCACTTACACACTGGATATGTGAGCAATTAAAGCTGAGGCAAAGAGTTTTTGATTGCTCATCTTCTGCAAACTGAGGGCACAATAAGTGGAATAGAAAATAAGATTGTGGTTTCTAGTGTACATAGAACATAAACCTGAATTTTGCTCTTACACTTGCTTAAGTAATTCAGTGTAATTCATTTTTATTAACATGTTCATCAGACAAGATAAGCTATAAATGGGATTATTTTCCTCCCTCCTGTTCTGTTGTCAATAATTATTTTGCATGTAATAATGAAATGTTTTCCTTTAGAGTTCAGGGTAAGAAGGAATCATTACACAGCCAAGTGGGACAGGGCTGAGGGGAGCAGACTCCATGTACTGGATCTGAAATGCAATGTAGCAATGTAAAAACTATGGGATGATAAAATTCTATAAATTATGTAGAAAAAATTGTATAATCTATTTATAGGACTCATTACCTGATCTATTTTTGAGTCTTTCCATGATTTCACTGGGCCAGAGTCCAAAAGTCTTCACTTTTGAGATATGTGTGCAATAATAGGCAAGTACATACTCCTTTACCTGGCATCCTGTGGATGCTCTTCTCTACAATGCCAGGGATGAATTTTCACAGGAAAGCTGTGCAATGTGGTACCACTTAATCTCATAATTATAGAGAGTTAGCAACCGTTATTAATGGCTATTCCTCTTGCTTGGCAGTGCAAGGTCACCTGACTGATATTTAGGCACTACTTTAACAACAGCTGTATTAATAACAGGGATTGCAATGTCCCAGTAGGGAGCTGGAATATGTTTACAGTCTCATTATTAAAATTATTAATAATGTTAAATTAACAAAAAATGGCAACAACAAAAAAAACCAGCAACAATAACAAGATCAAAACGCCCCCACTCTGAATTTTCTGGGTGATGAAAGAGGTTTGGGGTTTTTTTTCCCCCTCCCAAGATCAGAATATTTTTCATTCTAAATTGGTCTCAGTCATGAGTTGTTGTTTCTTTTGGGCTCAGTTACTGATGTGACTTTGGAGTGAGTCTCTCTGTGCACCTCCAGTTTAATGTTTGTGTCTCTGGTAGCTGCTCTCTCCTTGGCACTGTGAACAGAGAGCTTGAATCCCATGTCCCTGTCACCTGATGGGCATGGACAGGAGGGATCCTCTGTGCCAGGAGTGGATCAGCACCTCCAGCTGTGGTTGCTGATGCTCAGTCAGTGCCTGCTGTCCTTCACTTGTCACAAGACCCAATTTGAGCTAGGACAGCACTGTCCAAGCCTGTGTCACAATATTGGTGTGAAATGCTTATGTTTTGTTCCAGAAGTTGGTGGATTTTAGTGGCAAGGAACTGGTCTATCTAAGGCATATTAGAATGGGAGGTAATATGCTCCATGAGCTTTTATAAAACATGAATTACTTTGGTTGTTGCTTTGCACCAGGCAACCAAAATTAGACTGCCTTTGTACGTGGCAAGATTAATAAAACTGCACAAAAGAGTACAGAGTGGTTTTATTGTCACATGGCCACCTAAGACCTAACTTGTTTCTGTCTCATGGTCTCTTACAAAAGAACAAAAGAAACTGAACCCACACTGTATATCTTTCTTCTTATACCATTTTATCTCTTTGGAGACATAAATTCAATATTATGATCTGTAATGCAATATAACTTCTCAGGGCTTAAATTGATCATAATCAATGATTTGCACACAATGAGGTAGTGTTATCCATTGCAATTTTGTGATAGAATTTTAATTATAGTCTACATGGAATTGCTTGTCCTCATGTTTTTGTGTTTTTGCTCTTGAATTCTGGCCTCTATTCTTTCTACCATTTCCTAAAGCAGTGCACACATCAGTACTAGTGGTGGAAAAGAAACTGATGCCACCACGTGCTTCCCAGGAGCTTTGGCTTAGTTAATGCTGGAAATGTATTTCTCTTCTGTTGTGCAAGGTCAATCTCTCTTCTTTTAGTGGTAAAAGACACCAAATGCTCTGTGCTGCTTTCTTCCTAGCATATAGGGTAGAATATATGACACAGCTCACAAATTTCCCAGTAATAAACTATATGTTTGCAGCACTTCTGAGTGAAGAAGATGGCAATATCTTTGAATCAAAGGCACTGCAAATAGAGAGGTGTTTCCCTGAAGACATACATATCAAATATTTAAAATGGAATGGGAAAAGACAGTAAAGAGACTCCCATCTGAAACATTTTGCAAGAAGCACAGTTTACTTCTCTAAAGAACATTGCACTGTGTATCACAGAGACAAGCCAAAGCTTGTGTTGTAATGACTTGAAATAGTAAAATATCACCAGGGTGATTTATCCATGGCATAACTCTCTTGACTTCAAATAGCCTTATGTATTTTGCACCAAAGCTCTAATTTGCCAGAAAGAACAGAGTGCACCTGGTGACAATTATTTTATTCCAGTGTAGTGCTGGGTTCAAGATGTAAATAATAATGGCCAGGGTGAAAGAAAGAAGCTTTGATTCTGTTCATTTTAAATAACAGCAGAGCAGTTGACTGCATGCACAATGTAGTTCCTGCTATGAGATTTAGCCAGTAAGAACATTTGTGACTTTATTAGGCACCTTTAATAAAAAGCAAACAAAGCTGTCTGGTCTCTGCACATTGTTCCAGAGGTGCTTCAGCAGAGTTGGTGTGTCAGAACCCTGCAGGGCTCTGGGTGGGCAGAGTTTTCAGATCTCTTGAGGCCTGGGCAAGACTCCCTCGGAAGCTCAGAAATAAAAAACTTAGAACACTTCCTCACTCATTCAAATGTGTGTTGGATTAAGTCTTAGTAGCTCAGTAAGGATTTTTCCCCCATGTTAATATACTGCAAAATGCACTTTCTGCAGGACATAGTTTTGTAATTGTTGGATTTTAACCAGCATTATTACTATCTTAGGAGGATGTGGGAAAATAAATCAGTGGCCCATGCTTACTTCTGAGTGTATTGACTATCTGGTGATGTATAGCTGCTTTGAAGCAAAAACTCTGACTTCTTGTCAAGACTTTTCCTGCTGTTTACCTGAATGTACATGTATGATTTGACAGATCTGTCTGCTTTTAAATTTGGTGGGCTGATCTGTTTTTAGACTGGGATTTCTGATGATGAGAGCTGTTAGAGTGTTGCTTTATTAGTATTCTTACTAACTCATAATTGCTCTAGACATGCCAATCAAGCTCCATCCTCTGCTGTGCTAGGCAGGAAGCAGACTCTGACCAGCATTTCTAACCAGCTGAGGGAACTTTTGAAAAAAACACATGAATGATCCATGAGGCCAGAGAGAACATAACAAGGATCTTAACACCAGAGTCTAACATTCACCTGGAAGTGTGATTTCCAGGGTAGTACCTGTTCTTATTTCATTCAGGTCCTCAGCAAGCACATCTGCCTTGGAAGTTAGTCTTGCTTTCAGCAAGAGGTTGGACTAGATGACCTCCACAGGTCCCATCCAGTCTGAATTATCCTGTGATTTTGTGATTTCATATTTGAAGAGTTGCTACAGTAGATTATTCTCTAACTCATTCTGCTGGTGCTCTGGCCTGTGTTGCCTGGAGTATTTTATGCAACTAATACTGATAGCAGCTAGGGATGCACACTGGAAGAGTAGAAAGAATTTATTTGATACCTTTGAAATAAAGGGTTCCAGTCTTTCCTGCATGTTCTACATAAGCAGGCAGGTTTTAAGTGTCCAAAAATGGTAAAACCCTGAAAAATTCTTTAAATATTTAGCTTGAAAATATGTTACTACTAAATGATACACCCTTTTAAAGGCCAGGGCACCATTCAGTGTTTAGCAGGGTGTGTCTTTGAAGCTGCCAGCCTAAACATTTGAGCTATGGTGCAGCCTCCTTTGCCTCTGAAGTACAAAAGAGGATGACAAGAAATAAAGACAAATCAATCTCAGTAATGGGCTAAATGGAAAGTCTGGAGCAAGAAATCCTGCTTCTGAGGTTTGGCTGCAGAACACACAGATAACTGTTTCACCTGCTGTGGCTCTAGAGAGAGGAAAGAAATGATAAAGCTTGCATGTTATATCATCAAACACAATATTCTTTATGGTTCTATTCCTGACTTTTTTTCTCCCATAGGGAAGTTTTCATGAGGTAAGGGCATGAACTCAAACCACTTGGCAAGTGTACAAACTGACCTTTAATCACCAAAGATAATGGGATGTAAAATCTACATTTGTATTAGGATTGTTGCACTGGTAGAAAAAAGGAACCTCTTTGTAGCTTATGCCCTTTCTGAACATAAAAAATTTTGTACGTAATTAAAATTTTGAACATAATTAAAATTTTATAACCAGCTTTAATGCTACTAGTGTGTCAAAGATGAAGGAACGTGGTGTAATGTTAGTGAAAAGCTGGACTTCAAGTATTCCCCAGGTAATTCTGAGAATTTTAACTATATTAAAAATCAAAGTAGTTTTAGGTGAATTTAATCTCACTGTTTCCTTCAGTTCTAAATTTTAAAGAAAGAATCTTATTCAAAAAGTTTCCCATGTTTGCCTCAGTCGAAGTGGAGTTGCCCTATGTGCTGCTGCTGTGGATTTCTTTTCCACAGTGTACTGCAGCCACTGCTTTATTTTTGTCTCTGTTTTGCAAAGCATTTTTTGTTGTGACACATAAGAAGTGAGTTGAATGGTGATGGCTAGGGTGAGCCTCAGCTTGGTCTAGCTGGTATTATTCATTTATTGAGTTACAAAAATAAAACCTGTAAATTATAGGGAAATAACTGGAGTGATCAAAAGCTTGGTACCATGCCTGGTCAAGCAGTGGGAATCTTCCTGCTGATTTCTCTGCTTTTCATCAGGCTCCTCAATTTCATTTTTATTGTATTTATAGTTGTTACACTCCCTTGTCATGGCATATTTAATATTAGATCTGTAAACTCTTATGGTGAAAGGTGACCATGTCTTTCTTTGGTTCTGCTAGCAAATAGGATTGTTCCTCAGTCTTGACTAATAAGTTTAGGTCCTACAGGGATACAAATATTATTATTGTTATTATCATCATCATAATTTTATACATTCAATTGTGCTTGTTCACATGTCTACTTCTAACTTTTATCTCTGTCTTGTTCAGGCTTGTATGAAGCAAATGCAATTGTGTGCTGAAACAGGAGGCTGGTCCCATGGAGTTGTGTATATCCTTAGAAATAGAAATTGTGTCATTCAACTTCATCCCCTTGTGCAGCTCCATTAAATATAATCAGCAGCTGTTGACAGGGATTCAATAAGTGGTATCTGAAATTAAGCCATGTAACCAGTCTTAGCAAATGCTTAACAAGGGTTGGAGTTGTACATGTTCCAATTTGGGTATGAATGTTGTCATGGGAAAGGATTAATGTCCTGCCATTTTCTGCCCTTGTTATAATTTTTTTTCCCCAAAGAATGTCATACCAGAATTTTAATGTCTTGTATAATCTGTGAATTATATCATTGTGCTCTACTGCTTTGACCTTTTCTACATACTCTGATTTGATAGAGTAGCCATTCCAGTGCTCTCTTTTTTAACTGCTTTATTATCCCATAGGGAATGTGTAGTCTGGGCAGACATTCAGGATGCACTCCACTCTCATTTTGACTGTCTGCCTTTTCATTGCTTCCCAGGGCTGTTACTCAGGCCTCATATTCATTAATTGGTACCTAAAAGGGAAGTAGGCTTATCAAGGAATGTTATAGAGAGAGGAGCTTGGAAGGAACGACGTGTACCAGAATACTGAGAAGTCAAAGCAGAGTTGCATAACATATTTCTTAAAGTAGTGTAACTGTATGTGTTCCCAGATGACACAGAATTAATTTGCACTATGACAAAGGTGATATCAAAGTGGAAAAAGAAATAATTTTCACCAGTTCTCATTATGATCTGGAGATAGTACACTTGTGGCCTTAGTGCTGTAATGATGGCAAAGTGTATGATGAATGGAGGTAGCACCAGACACTGCCTTTTGGAAGGGTACAGGAATAATGTTCCAATGTTATCAATGCCACATCTGTGGTTGAACGAGACCAGAGTATTACAACTGTAAGAAAAATTTAATTTCACAGTTTTCTTTTGAAGGTTCATGAGGAGGGTGAATGATTTCACTTTCTCTGATGCCCTAACAAGAGTTTTGCCAGTCTGCTGTGCAAATGGTTGTTCTTTGGCATGTCAGAAGTGCTTTAGGTGTAATTTGACGTCCTATTTTGTCAAACTTACTCTGGCTTATTTATTCAATGGAGTTTTCATGAGCTTTTGTACTTAATGTACTCTTTGAGTAAAATAATGGAATTTGCTATGACTGAAAGGTAGTTTAAAAAGAAGAATCAGGGCTAAGGAGAAACTACTTTTGTGTAGCAAAGAGAGATTCTGAGCACAAGTTACTTGAAATGTACTTTTAAATGTTTATCAGAGGAGGTGCCTCTCACTGTACTTCGATCACTTAAAACTCATGAAACTTGAAATAAGTTTTAAGTTATAAGAAAATGTATATGCTATTGACATTAAACCAAGATATTTCAAAATTTGGGAATGTATTTCTGACTCCTCACCCTGCTTTGAAACAGCAAATATTTTTAATAGGAACAAAAATATTCATAGTACAGAGCAGCATCTCCCTTTCACATCCATTGCTGAGTGACTTTAGAAGAGTTTCAGCCTCTAGGCTTTGCCATTGACCAAATGTTGGCACTGTAAGGGCTGTGTTTTTGTCTCTGGGGGCAGCAGGCTCTGAGCTGGAGCACCTGCAGACCCTGTTCTGTGCTGCTGTGTGCTGAGGAAGCTGAAGGGCAGTGGAGGAACCAGGCCCAGGCTGAGCTCCACACACTTTGTGCCCAAATTGCTGCACCCTGGATGCTGTGAGCTGGCTTTATGGGGATTGCTCAGCCTTCAGTCACCCTTTGGAGCCCCTGCACTCTGACCACAGATAAGAATCCCTGGGTTTCCATGTTTCCTTAGGGGTGATGGTTACAGACACAGAAGGTTTGAAAAAGCAACAACCCAGGGCATGGATGCATAAAAACTCTCCCTGCAGTCACTGTGACTCTTCCTATTGATTTCACTGGGGATTTTGGTCAGCACTGTGGTTTGCAGAGACCAAACCAGCAGGAGGGAAGGCTTAGTTTGTTACTTGCAACTAGAAAACGAAAAATATATTCCATGACTGAGAAGACACCTTACACGTTTCTTTCATCTTTTTGTCTTTCATTCATTTAGTAGTATTTATGCTAAAAAAACAGAAAAGAAGGATTTTTAGGAGCTTCTTTGTCTGATTTCAGTTTATTTTTTTTATGTATTCCCTCCCTTTATTGCTATTCATTTTCCTCATCTTTTGTACATTTGCTAACCAATCAGTGGCTCTCTCAAAACTTCCCTAGGAGATTGTCTTTTACTATAAAGTGCTATAATCACCCATCTTACTGATACACTGCAGAAGGCACAATAGCTCCAAAAACAGACAGACAATTGGTGCTTATTTTCAGCCAATTTTCATTTATGTGATTTTTCTTTTTTTTTCTTTTTTTTCCTCTTCTTTCAAATGCCTGTGAGTAACTACTTGACTCTTTGAAGGTCCCTCTGATGTGACTCTGCCTTAGGAAGATGACTCATTGTTCTGACCTTCAGTTCTCTCTCCTCATTTTGATGAGGCAGCTTTCCATTTTGTAAAACAGAAAGCTGTTTTCACTTGCAAAATGATTTTATTGTGCCAGTCAAATTGCACAAGTTGTAGCAGGATGAATCTCTGATTTCTCATGAAGGCCATGGACACGTTTAAAGAATCTTGCTTTGTGTGCTGTGTTTTTCTCATTTGTTTTTGAGAACCAGCTCAAAACATTTGCAACACAAATCCTCTCTTTGTTTGTTTGGTTTTGTGTTTTTTTGTTAACTGGTTGAGTAATTTTGGTGCAGATGGCTCTTAGGGAGTCCTCACTACGCATAAGCATTTCCCTTTGGTAAGAATCAGGTGTTCTGGCAAGTAGACATGCAAAGTTTTCTTGATTTAATATAAAGGGAAAATTCATTTAATATTTTAAAAATGGTCCTTTTATTTATGGAGCCCACTAGAAAGCACACAGAGGATTCTCTAAAATTGCTAATGTTAAATGTGTGTGTTGTTGTACTGAAATTCTAGCAAAGGAAGTATTCATTAAAATTAACTTATTATGAACTTGGAGTAAATGCATCCTTCCTCATAGTTTTATTTCAAGAAAAGTTTATTAGAGACTTCTGTGCTTCCTAATGTTTTTATTTCCCAAAGGCCTTAGAAAAACATATTTAAGTCTCCATTGCTATTTGAAATTTTACAGAAATAAAGAAGCAGGGTTACTTTACTCTGATCCTTTTAAGCTTTCCATAATTATGGGCTTACCACTCTCCCATTAAAAAACATCTGAATTATTAAAATTTTTATAGTGACTGCCATTGCCAGTACAATGTGGGTTTTTTAAAGTGCTAACAAATTTTGTGCCAGCTTATCAGAGTCATGCCTTTGTCAGTGCACATAAATAAATGTACTTGACTTAATTTTTGACCATCTGAATCTAGGAAACACCTGAATTGTGTTGAATTGTTTGAGCAGCCTTCAAGTTTTTTTCCATATGGGGAAAGGATGAAAAAGAGTAAGAGCATCTAATTTGCAGGAACCAATACTCTGGCTTGTGATGTGGCTCCAAGCCAGAATAACACCAAGAAGAAGTCAGTTCTATTTGAGGATTTTAATAAAACTTTAGTTTTGTGCAGTGTCCATGTAAAGCTGTATCAGTTGCAATTTTTTTTTGTGGCAAGGGGGGAGCCAATACTGACTGGGTGATGTTCAGATGACAGAAATCCAGACCTGGTTCAGGGTGAGGTGTAATGAGGAATTAAGTTTTTCCTCAGAGAGGATTCCAGAACTGTGTGTGTTGAGTCAGTGCCATCTCTGTGTGCACACCCCATTTCCTGTGGGCTGTCTCAGCCTGGGCATTGGGTTTGCATGGCCAGGGTTTCTCATGGAGATCTCTTTCCCATGGGAGGGACCTCTCCTCTCCCTCTCCCCCTCCCCTCCCCTCTTTTGAACTCAGGAGTGCTGAGTTCTTTAATTAGGGTGTAGTTCTGAAGGGACAAACATAATTAGGAAATTTTATTTTATTAAGTCATCTTTACTGTTCTTTTTGGTTGTTTACAAAATCTCCAATACTGATTTGTTTCCCATGTTATTTTTTTTTCTTTGCCTTCCTCATAGGGAGCTATTTATTGTGCATTTTATTAGCTGTACAATAGGTAATAATTACAAATGCAGATACCATTCTTTGTCATAGACACAGTATTCCAGTATTTCAAGTTTATGAAGCTAGTTTTAAACTGCTTTTTTTGTTTTTACACTTATATTGCCCTAATTTACAATTCTCCTGAGACCTATGGAATAGGCACCTAGAATGATGAAAATGTTAAAAATTTTCAGACAATTCTTCTCATGAGCTTAGTTGGAATTGTTGGTCCATATTTCTGATAGAAACAATACTGCTGTTATTTGAGTGCAGTTTACAATTTCTAAAGTGTGGGGGAAAACTCTGGAGGATTATAAGAAACAAAAAATGTATCAATTATTCTGTGCATATGCTTTCTCCAACAAATTGAAGACCCAAGTTTTCATCCCAGAACAAAATCAGGATGCTACTTAATGAAGGAGAAATTAAGTTACAGAGAACTACAAAGTCATTAACATAATAAATAACAATTCAAATAATTTATTAGAGATACCTCTGAAATTGGACTAAAGGTGTATATTGATCAGGTTTGAGAACCTTTCCTATTTGCATAGAAAAATTCCATAAAAAAAGGGTTCTCTGTTCTTTATACCTCTTCAGTGTTGATTGTTTTAATTCTCATTGTCTATACCATATTTGAATTTTTAACTTTTTAAAAAGCAGCTGTGTGAAAAACTCATTTTAGATGACTTTCTAGTTTAAAAACATTGCTGTCTTATGCTTTAATAACTGTTGGCAGTAATTTATTTGTTATTTGCACATAGACCCTCTGGATTTGGTAGTTTATGAATGTTTTAAAAGTTAAATGGATCGATTTTTATCTTTTTTTTTTTTCAAAATTTTAATTAGATGATATGAACTCCCTTCCATCTATGGACCATAATCTTCCCACATGCTGGGTTTTTCTCTGTTTTCTCAGTTCAGGAATATAAATCCAGATGCTACCATAGACCACATAATTAAAACCTGACTTAATGATCATTGCCTTTCAGACCCAGATGACAGGACATTAAGAGAAGATGAATTATCTTTCTACTTCAAGTCCTTCCTTCCCCTTCAAACCCTTCAGCTGGTGACACTGTTTGAACAACAGTTGCCACCTCCCAGAAGGAGATTGTAGCTCCCCTGTTTTCTCTGCCAGTAATACCCCTGTACCTGTATCCTTTACCAGTTTAGTAGCAGGGAAAGCATCAGCTGTGCAGCCTCTCTTCCCTTCTCTAGAATTCTCACTCTTGTGAATTAGATGTTAAACAAAACATTGTTGTCTCAGCNTAACAGAAGATATCTCCTGGGGGGAGGATTGGTTGTGGAAGAGATAAAGAAAAAACTGCCCAATGAACAGCAGATAACTGCCCCACCTCTGACAGATGGGAAGAGCATACACACCCCCAGCTGAAGACCAGTGTGTTTAGTGTCCTACCCCTTTTGAGCTCTGAAAAAGAACATCTCTGTATTTCTGTAGTGGATTTTACTGGTTATATCTCAAACTCTTCCATTTCTACAGCATCTCTAGCATGGT
This sequence comes from Ploceus nigricollis, assembly GCA_013399945.1. Classification (NCBI taxonomy): domain Eukaryota; kingdom Metazoa; phylum Chordata; class Aves; order Passeriformes; family Ploceidae; genus Ploceus; species Ploceus nigricollis. The sequence goes on along the minus strand of VXBC01008927.1, from coordinate 135,519 downwards.
TTTCTAAGGAGCTAAGACACGTGTGGTTGCACTGTGTGTTCTGTACTCCCAAAGCTTCTCAGCCTGTCAGCCAATTCTGTGTGGGTTTGACAGAAGTCTTGATGGCATTTAATCCCTATTTTGTGTATCTCAGCCTGTGTGAGCATCAGAATGCTTGGGCTGTACCACTGCAGGGCAGTCAGAGAGTCAGCAGCACCTCCCCTTGGAGACTGGGAGAGCCTTGCAGCAAAATTAGGCTTTTCCTATTGGAGTTCCTGACGGAACTAATAGTTATCCTGAGCTGAATCCTTACCTCTTCCTAAAGATACCTTCCCTTGAGAAACTGTAAGGACAAGATCTGCACAACTGTGTCTTGTCTTTCTTTCTTTTGTCCAAATTATCTCAGGGAAGGGGATTTCCTAAGGATTTAGTTATAGTCAAACAACAGTCTTGGGTGGAACTCTTGGTGCCTGGGTACCTCATCTGGTGATTCTCACTTGTCACAGTTTATTTGCTTCCAATGTTTCCTCACATCTGGAGTGGAAGACCACCTTTGATAGCCATTCATTTTGGTTGGAACAAGGTTTCAATCTTAAAGTCATATAAGAAAAGTGTTTGCAAAGGTAAAAAAGGACTTTTGGAAAATCTTGGCATGTTTTTACATCTTATTTCATGACAACTTCATGAAAACTGCTTATCTGACAACCAGGTTGTTTTTTCTAATAGACAAAAATCTCCATAAGAATCTGAAAACCTGTGCAGAGTGGATGGACCCTCTCTCACTCTGGTGTTCTGCCATAATGAGGTTTATGTGCAAAAGCTTTTACCTAGAACCCCAGGAATTTGTACAAAACGTTGGGTACAGAGCTGTCATATTTTTCTAGTAAATTGCTGTCTGTCTACAATCTTTTTTTTTTTT